>CM021109.1:409300344-409336262 GCA_007115665.2 Sequoiadendron giganteum
AGGTAGATTTGAGCGCAGAGCTCACCAGTACCAACCACCACCACAGGTGAATAGGGATCTTCAGCATGCAGTGAGCAAGATTGTCTTGCCTTATTTTGATGGCTCGGATAAAAGTTCAGCGAGGTCTTGGGTACAAAAGTTAGACAATTACCTATCTTTGAGACCTATGCAGGAGGACGAGGCCATTAAATTTGCCACACTACACCTTGATGGATTGGTGCATGATTGGTGTCATCACGGCATGTACACATTGGGTCATCACCAAGTTACTACTTACCAGGAGTTCATGAACAGGCTCATAGAGCGATTTGATAAGAAGGATCCAAAACTTTACTTTAGAGAGCTAGCACACCTCAGACAGATAGGTAGTTTAGATGCCTACATTGGTGAGTTCCAGAGGACTGCAGTCATGGTGACAGGTATTTCGGAGAGAAGACTTGTCATTCTATTCACTGAGGGATTATATGAGCCGATGAGAGGTTGGGTCAAGGCATTTGATTCTCCCACCCTTCAGGAGGTGATGAGGAAGGCACGCAATATGGAGCTTGCAGCACCCCGCAACAAGTTCTCTTCAGGATCCACACCAAACTCAAGGCCGAACAGATCCTTTGATAGAGATAGACCCTTTGATAGGAAGAGAGATCCACCTGATCCTAGGAAACGTAATGCACCACAGTTTGATAGAGAAACATTGAATGATTTACGCAATAAAAAGTTGTGTTTTTGGTGCAAGGCACCTTATGATGAAAAACATGTGTGCCCTCTTCGTCCTAAAGCCAAAAGTAACCAGATGGAGTGGTTTTATGAAGGTGAAGAGCAATCTGATCTGTCAAACCAGCAAGCTGATTCAGAGCATTTAGATGATGAAAGGTCTGAAAATGATAGCGAAAATGATGGTGGTAAGAAACTACATGAGGCACACTTGACTAGTCTTCAGAGAGATGGTTCCTTTAGGCTACGTGGGCTCCTAGCTGCTCAGAAAGTTAAAACTCTTCTTGACATAGGTGCAACGCACAACTTTATAGATGCACGTTTGGTTGAGAAGCATGGCATACAGACGGAGGAGTTTGAGGGTATCCGAGTTAAGGTAGCTAACGGGTACACTCTTAAATGTGACAGGAAAATATCAAACTTTCCCATGCGGCTTAATAATTATGAATTCAAAGCCGAGTTTTATGTTGTCAATATGGGAGATACTGATGTAGTACTTGGCATGGCATGGCTTCACGAGTTGGGAGAATTCACACTCAATCTACGGGATATGGAAATGAAGTTTAAAGTCAAGGGGAAGCCACATGTGATTAAAGCTATCAGGGATAGAAACTTGAGAGTTGTATCTTTCAGACGGATGGAGAGGCTCATTCGTCATGATATGGTAGAGTGGGCTGTTGAATGTATGTTAATGCCTGCACAACAGGGGCAGCAAAAGCATGAGTACCATCTTGACATTCAGGAGATAAGGATTAAACACTCTAAAGTGTTTGATGATATTCCACCAAGTAGACCTCCAGACAGAGGAACTGAACACATTATAGATTTGGAGGAGGGCGCAAAGCCTATTATGATCACACCATACAGACATTCGAAGCGCCTCAAGGATGAGATAGAAAAAACAATCAGTGAGTTGTTGGCTATGGGGCATATTAGACCGAGCAAATCACCTTTTGCTTCATCGGTTGTATTGGTGAAGAAAAAGGATGGGTCACTAAGGATGTGTATTGATTACCGCCAGCTTAATAAGAGAACGATTAAAACCAGGCACCCTATACCTTGCATTGATGAGTTACATGGTGCTATCTTCTTCACGAAGATTGATTTGAGATCCGAGTACCATCAGATTCGGATGAGGGAGCAAGACATAGAGAAAACCGCTTTTAGGTGCCATTGTGGTCACTTCGAGTTCTTGGTTATGCCTTTCGGTCTAGCCAACGCCCCTGCTACTTTTTAGGCTACAATGAATAGGGTGTTCAGTTCTTAGTTGCAGAGATATGTGTTGGTCTTTTTCGATGACATTCTGGTATACAGCAGGTCATGGGAGGAGCATTTAGCTCACTTGGATACAGTTCTGGGCATCTTGGCATAGGAGTCTTTGTATGCCAAGGAGTCCAAGTTTGAGATGGGCATGGCTGAGTTGTTGTATTTGGGGCACATCATCAGTGCCAAGGGAGTTAGTATGGACCCTGAGAAGGTCCGAGCTATAATAGAGTGGGCGGTTCCAGAGAACCTTACCCAACTCAAAGGATTTATTGGGCTATGTGCATTTTATAGATGATTTGTTAGTGGGTTCTCACATCACGCTGCACCCCTTACTGATTTGACAAAAAAGGGGCATTTGCTTGGTCACCGTAGGCTCAGGAGTGCTTTGACAGGTTTAAGGTGATTATGACTTCATGTCTAGTGTTAGCACTACCAGACTTTACGAAGTCTTTTGACTTATTCTATGATGCCTCAGGAGAGGGCATTGGTGCTATATTGATGCAGGAGAGACACCCTATTGCTTTTGAGAGTCGGAAGCTTAGGGGTCCTAAGAGATTTTATAGCATTTATGACAAGGAGATGTTAGCCATTATGCATGCTTTGGCTAAGTTCAGGCAATACCTGGTGGGCAGCAAATTCAGTGTGCGTAGAGATCACAATAGCCTGAAACATTTCCTTGGACAGCGAGACTTAAATGAAAGGCAACAAAAATAGGTCAGTAAACTGCAATCTTATGATTTTGATATCACCTTCATTAAGGGGAAGCAGAATGTTGTAGCTGACGCATTGTCTCGCAAACCTCAGTTGAATGCTATGGCACAGATCTCTGAGGATTGGAGGCACAGAGTTATGGTAGAGTATGCTAAGAACCAATGGGCTTCTAGCATAATTGAGGGGACAGAGCAGGATAGCAGATACACCGTTGTGAATGACTTGATCATTTACAAGGGGCGGATTTTCTTGGTTCCTGAATCAGAGTTGAAGGATACAGTTCTGAAAGCCTTTCATGATCTTCCTATGGCGGGCCATCCCGATTATTTTAAAACATATAAGTTGGTACGGGAACGGTTTACTTGGAAAGGGCTAAAGACTGATGTTCTTCAGTATGTGCGAGAGGGCGCTGTTTGTTAGCAGAACAAACAGGAGTACACATATCTGGCCGGCCTGCTTCAACCATTGCCGATACCTGACAGGAAGTGGGAATGTCTATTAATGGATATTATCACGGGCTTGCCGAAAGTCCAAGGGAAAGATTGTATTTACATGGTTGTTGATCGGCTGACAAAATATGCACACTTCTTTCCGATCACCACTGCATTCATAGCATCGCAGACTGCAGAGCTCTTTTTCAAAGAGATATTCAGGTTACATGGTTTGCCTCAGACTATAGTCAACGATAGAGACAGTCGGTTCATGAGCAACTTTTGGCAGGAGTTGTTCAGACTTTGTGGGACCGAACTGACACCTAGTACCAGCTACCATCCACAGACAAATGGACAGACGAAGATCGTCAATAAGTGGGTGGAAGGATATCTGCGTAATTATATAGCTGGACAACAGAGAGCTTGGGTGAGGTGGATATACCTTTGTGAGTATTGTTATAACTCTACTCACCATATGACTATACAAATGACACCCTTTATGGCACTATACGGGTATGAGGCACCCAACCTTTTGAATTTGGTGCTGAGTGATAGCAGAGTGCCCAACGTAGGTGATATGTTACAGGATCAGTAGGATATTATGAGGTCCCTCAGAGATAATATCCAACGGGCACAGAATCAACATAAGCAGTATGCTGATCAAAAAAGGGTTGAGCGTTCCTTTGCAGTGGGTGACATGGTGTACCTCATGTTACAGCCTTACCGTCAGTCCACTCTACAGAAGAGTGGTACAAAGAAGTTGAAACATCGTTACTATGGTCCATTTCGAGTCATCAGGCGAGTGGGCGAGGTTGCATATGAGTTGGACTTACTAGCGGATAGCAGGGTTCACAACATGTTTCATGTTTCTCGCCTGAAGAAGGCGTTGGGTCAGCATGTGATTCCCTCTCTAGTACTGCCACCCCTTGATGACGAGGGAAAATTGATTCTAGTACCTGAGGCCATCCTTGATGTGAGAGAGAGACACTTATGGAGGCGGGTGATCAAGGAATATCTGATAAAATGGAGAGACTTGCCGGTTGAGGATGCTACATGGGAGTCAGAGGAGATTTTGCAGCATCCAGAGCTGAGATTGCTTGAGGACAGGCAATTTCAGGGAGGGCGG
Source organism: Sequoiadendron giganteum (assembly GCA_007115665.2). Lineage (NCBI taxonomy): Eukaryota > Viridiplantae > Streptophyta > Pinopsida > Cupressales > Cupressaceae > Sequoiadendron > Sequoiadendron giganteum. The sequence continues at coordinate 409,304,590 of CM021109.1, forward strand.
ACTGTAATGTCCTCTTCCTGAGCAGTGCAGTTGATAAAGGGGTTAGCCTATCATTCAAACCCTCGTAGGCTGACAATTGTGTTTAGAGGGTTACTTGGGCAGTTATCCGGCGTTTGGGAACCTTACTCCATCAGTTGATTCAGGTTTGGGCCTTTGCAGACTCTCATAGAGTGTTTTTCAGATACTTACTATTTATAGTAAGTCAGGCAGATAGGGGTTACTATTTCTGGCAGGGCATCTGGTTCAGTTGGTCAGCTCAGTTTCGACCCAGTTGGATGATTTGATGAGCAAGCAGTGATTATTGGAGTATTTAATAATTATTAAAGATTATTAATTTGACTTTATAATATAAAGTCACTTTAACGAAATATTACGTAATGTCCCTCAACCGGACTTGCCCTAAAATCCGTTTATCTGCCATAGAATTTGCTTGTTGATTAGGTTTAGGGTTTCTTCTTTCCAAAAGAATTTCCTTTTAATATGATAACCCTAGATTGGAAGTTGTATTCATCACATTAACAACATACTTGTTAGCATTAATATATAGATATCCAAAATTAGACATAATCATAAATACAGATTGATAAACATAAGAAGAGTCACTCAGCCCATTAGGAGAGGAGAATTCCTAAGTGCCTACAGTCTACCACCTTCCAATTCCCAACTCGTATCTCGGGCCTGTGGGGCAGAATGCCTAGGTGGAACCCTCACACCTCCATGACCCAACCCTTGCAATGGGCCTATGGGGCAGACTACCCAACCCTTGTTATGGGCCTGTGGGGCAACTGCCCAACCCATGGGCCTGTGGGGCAGACTACCCAACCCTTGCTTTGGGCCTGTGGGGTGGAATCTGGGTGAGGTTTTTAGACGAACCACCACTTAAGTTATGACTCAACTCTCCTGGCAGGATTACAAACACAATTCAGACAATCGATATGTAGTCATTAGTATTTCATTTGTATTTACACATTTTAATAAGAGTATTTAATATGATCAAACAGTTCCTTGAGTCCTAATATGAAGGTATATCAGAATACAAAACTAAATTGAGAAATATTCATGTCTACATGTTCATTATGTTCTTTTGCAATTCAATACATCCTGCAAGTCCAATATTTGCAAAAATCAAATATAAATGTAGATTAATCATCATTAAAGCATATCTATAGAAGATAAACCATTTGGCCTCTGATTAGTCAAAGACTACACAGTCTGCCTAAGTTCAATGCCAATTTCCAGTATAATGAGTCTATTTCCAAATTCGATATCAAGAAGGCATGGTTTTGACACATCAGAGGGGACTGTGCGCATTCCAATGAATAAAGCATATCAATTATTTTTAATAATACATAGAACGGTTGGGCATACAAGGTTCATGCAACATTGTTATGTGAGATTGAGGACAACTAAATATTAAAGCTAAGTGAGTAGTCTCACCTTGATTGGCTATGTCTTCCCATGACTCTTTATTCCTTAATCGTCTTCCTTCAACCTTATACTGGATTGATCATAGGATGAGGACAAAATATGCATAATCTACTTATGTTTATATTAAAGAGCCATCATTATTTATAAGTCTTAATAATTTTTGCAAGTATCATTATTGTATATTCACCAATGATTCCCTTATCTACTTACCCATATATATATATAATTATTCTTTTACTTATATCCATTAGTATTCCTATATATATAATTTTTCTTTCCTTATTCATATATATTCTTTATACATTATAATGATATTATTCATTATAAGATTTATCTATATCTATGCATATATACTTGTATGCCTATTAAATAATATATATATATATGACTCTATATTCCAATGCAAAGCAATCATTGTTGCTGCTGTTTTGTTTCTCCATGTTTTTCCCTCTTCCTTATTTTCCTTCCTTCTATTTATACCATTCAAGGTAGGTGACTCATGGGGGGAATGTATTGTTTGGTGAAAGAGGTGACTTTTCATAAAATATATCCCTTTGTTAGACTTAATTGCTACCCTTTAAGACTTATTATCACAATAATATCTATTTTTGAAAATAATATATTATTACTATAATTATGACATTTCAGATTATATACTTATTTTATTATTTTATTTTGATGTTTTATTGAACATATTTTAATATTAAAGTATAATAATAAAACCAATTTCCTAATAGCTTATTATTATTTTATTCTAATGTATTACAATCTTTGATGTGTAATGATTATAATATTTATTTATTATTATTATTTTTGATATTAAGTTATTTAATACTAGAATGTAATAACAATAATTTGCCTATATATTATTATTATATTTGTTATTTATATATGTTTATATTGATATGGTACAGATTTATTTTATATTTAATCTTAATATTGTAATTTATTTTATTTGTTAATTTATTAGTATTTTAACACTTGGTCTTTATGGTATTTGCTATTTTGGGGACATGATAGTCCTCCCCGCCCAAGTTTGCTTGCCCTCAAGCAATCATGATCTAAGATTTGTGATTTTAAGATGTTTCTTGTGGTGATGCTATTATCTTTGATAGGATTTGGAAGTTCTAACCCAAGTGAAGGTTACTCTGGTTATGAGGATAATGTATTGACTAATATTCTTAAATTCTACTATTTCTCCATAACTCCTAGAAGCAACAAGTTAGAGTTTGTGACTTAGTACAACTTAAAACCACATGAATAAAAAATTAAAGCAAACACCCAAGTAGCTCAACCAAGCAGGCAAGTAGTTCAACTAGGCAAACAAGTAGCTCAAGCAGCCAACCAACCAAACTCAAGCATACAACTAAGTAGCTCAAGCACACAAGTAGGTAGCTTAAGCACATAGGTAGCTCAAGAAAACAAGCAGCCAACTCAAGCAAGTAGGCAACTAGCTCAAGTAGACAAGCAGGTAGCTCAAGCATTCAAACAAGTAGCTCAAGTAGACAAGTAGGTAGCTCAAGCAAGTAGGCAACTAGTTCAAGTAGGCAAGCAAGTAGCTCAAGCATACAAGCAACCAACTCAAGCAAGTAGGCAACCAACTCAAGCACGCAAGTAAGTAGCTCAAGCAGGCAAGCAACTAGCTCAAGAAAGTAGGCAACCAACTCAAGCAAGTAGGAAAGTAAGTCAAACAAGTAGCCAACCAGCTCAAGCAAGTAGGTAACCAGCTCAAGCATGTAAGCAACTGGTTCAAGCAAGTAGGAAACCAACTCAAGCAAGTAGGCAAGTAGCTCAAGCACACACAGGATGGCAGGAAAGATGCTCTGATACCACTGTAATGTCCCTCAACAGGACTTGCCCTAAAATCTGTTTATTTGCCATAGAATTTGCTTGTTGATTAGGTTTAGGGTTTCTCCTTTCCAAAAGAATGTTCTTTGAATACGATAACCCTAGATTGGAAGCTGTATTCATCACATTAACAACATACTTGTTGGCATTAATATATAGATATCCAAAATCAGACATAATCATAAATACAGATTGATTAACATAAGAAGAGTCACTCAGCCCATCAGGAGAGGAGAATTCCTAAGGGCCTACGGTCTACCACCTTCCAATTCCCAACCTGTATCTCGGGCCTGTGGGGCAGAATGCCTAGGTGGAACCCTCACACCTCCATGACCCAACCCTTGCAATGGGCCTATGGGGTAGACTGCCCAACCCTTGTTATGGGCTTGTGGGGCAACTGCCCAACCCATGGGCCTGTGGGGCAGACTACCCAACCCTTGCTTTGGGCCCGTGGGGCGGAATTTGGGTGAGGTTTTTAGACAAACCACTTAAGTTATGACTCAACTCTCCTGGCGGGATTACAAACACAATTCAGACAATCGATATGTAGTCATTAGTATTTCATTTGTATTTACACATTTTAATAAGAGTATTTAATATGATCAAACAGTTCCTTGAGTCCTAATATGAAGGTATATCATAATACAAAACTAAATTGAGAAATATTCATGTCTACATGTTCATTATGTTATTTTTGCAATTCAATACATCCTGCAAGTCCAATATTTGCAAAATTTAAATATAAATGTAGATTAATCATCATTAAAGCCATATCTATAGAAGATAAACCATTTGGCCTCTGATTAGTCAAAGACTACACAGTCTGCCTATGTTCAATGCCAATTTCCAGTATAATGAGTCTATTTCCAAATTCGATATCAAGAAGGCATGGTTCTGACACATCAGAGGGGACTGTGCACATTCCAATGAGTAAGGGATATCAATTATTTTTAATAATACATAGAACGGTTGGGCATACAAGGTTCATGCAACATTGTTATGTGAGATTGAGGACAACTAAATATTAAAGCTAAGTGAGTAGTCTCACTTGATTGGCTATGTCTTCCCATTACTCTTTATTCCTTAATCGTCTTCCTTCAACCTTATATTGGATTGATCATAGGATGAGGACAAAATATGCATAATCTACTTATGTTTATATTAAAGAGCCATCATTATTTATAAGTCTTAATAAGTTTTGCAAGTATCATTATTGTATATTCACCAATGATTCCCTTATCTACTTACCCATATATATATATATATATATATATATATATAATTATTCTTTTACTTATATCCATTTGTATTCCTATATATATATATATATAATTTTTCTTTCCTTATTCATATCTATTCTTTATACATTGATAATGATATTATTCATTATAAGATTTATCTATATCTATGCATATATACTTGTATGCCTATTAAATAATATATATATATATTAAATGACTCTATATTCCAATGCAAAGCAATCATTGTTGCTGCTGTTTTGTTTCTCCATGTTTTTCCCTCTTCCTTATTTTCCTTCCTTCTATTTATACCATTCAAGGTAGGTGACTCATGGGGGGAATGTATTGTTTGGTGAAAGAGGTGACTTTTCATAAAATATATCCCTTTGTTAGACTTAATTGCTACCCTTGAATACTTATTATCACAATAATATCTATTTTTGAAAATAATATATTATTACTATAATTATGACATTTCAGATTATATACTTATTTTATTATTTTATTTTGATGTTTTATTGAACATATTTTAATATTAAAGTATAATAATAAAACCAATTTCCTAATAGCTTATTATTATTTTATTCTAATGTATTACAATCTTTGATGTGTAATGATTATAATATTTATTTATTATTATTAGTTTTGATATTAAGTTATTTAATACTAGAATGTAATAACAATAATTTGCTTATATATTATTATTATATTTGTTATTTATATATGTTTATATTGATATGGTACACATTTATTTTATATTTAATCTTAATATTTCTATTTATTTTATTTATTAATTTATTAGTATTTTAACACTTGGTCTTTATGGTATTTGCTATTTTGGGGACATGACAATTAAAGTAATTATTTAATGGCAAATTATAAAGTATTAATACTTTATAATAAAGGGGCGAATAATATTTAATGAGTGTCTAAGTACTCATTAATAAAGGGATGCCATTATTTAATGAAATTGCCTAAGTCTAAAATAGGTGTATTTATTTTATTAAATACAATTTAAACTGCTTTTTGGAAGGGGGTCGACTTCTTGAGAAGAAGTATTTATTTCACAAGGCAAATCGAATTTATTATTCATGATTATTGTAATTTGTCTATTTTTCTCTTTGAGAGCATTGGGGTTTGTGAAACAAGGGTTTCTGCAAATCATTAGGTTTTGGAGAACGTTCCCTCTTCAGAATCAGACATACTGAGACTGTGCAATACCAGTTGAAGATTGTTAGTTGAGTATTTTCATTCAGAATTCATATAGAGCTTAAAGTGGAGTTCTTATTCGGTGTTATTGATCAAATTATCTCTAGCAGTGAATCTTTTCATTGGCAGTGGTTTATCCAGCTTCTGGCATGAATACCAAGGTGGTACGGATTTCTTATTTGCTGGTACAGGCCGTACTTTTCATACAGGAAAAAATGCCTTGCCTTTTTGTCAGTTTCTTCCTCCAGTGGTGGCGCCTTGTCCTTTTGAGGTTCCTGTGACGATTATTCTGAGGGAGATCATTCTGGTTGTGATTGGCCGTACTATTTTGTCCTATTTTAGGCGGCTGCAAATAAAAACCAATTTTTCATTTAAGTTTACATTTGCTTGTTGCATGTCTGTATTTCGTAGTTGTAAGCCTTCTGAGAATTTAATAAATCATTGATCTCAGATTAGATGCTTCATTTCTTGATATCTCTACGTCTGGTATTTTATTTACATTTTTCAAGCATTTTATTCCAAAATTGCACTATCTCTCTTATTTGCAAAAATTACCAAAAAATCACAAAATTCATCAAAACAAACAAAAACTTGCATTATCGCTAGAAGTCAGGGTTGAGAGACACCTGGTCTCTTACAATAACTGCCGAGATTATATGTCTATGGGTGTAGGTACATGAACCATTCCTCTAGGCGGAGGGGAAATATCACTCGGGAGAGGAGCTTGGTCGGGTAACCGATAAAGTAAATCAATTGAGCATACACACACTCACCTTAGACTGAGTAAACCAAGACAGTTTTGTATGAGTATAAGGTAAGTCATCCATAGTTTGTATGTCTTGCAAGTAGAGGTCTTTACTGCTTCTGTGTGTGAAGTTTATCCTTGTGTTTGATTGTGAGATTATGATAATCATGGTGGTATCATGTTTGGATGTGAGCGTCGGAAGTAAGCACATAAACACATGTATAGTATATATACTAATTTGTAAGTATAAATATATCGATACAAGCGTAATTGGCTAATGGACTTGTCATACGGATGTGTCAATATGATGTATGTACGTATATGTGTACATAGAGGATTATATTGCAGTATATATATGTTTATAAGCGTACGTCCGATAATGTGAAAATATTAAACATTTACCCAGGAATTTATATATACACATATACATAGATGTATATTTTGAATGTATGCTGATTGGTTCGCAGAATATATATATAATCGACAATTACATATGTATATGTTTATAAATATATTTATATATGTAATTATATATAATATTATTATAGTTATATTAAAATATATATGCATTTTAAATACTCGAGTATTTAAATATTTATATGTTTAATATTTAAAAGAACTATAATAATATTTATATAATAAAATATATAAATGTATTTAGCTAATATTTTAAAAACTCAAAAGTTCAAAAATTAAAAGATTTAAATCTTTTAATTAGAGTTAATATTATATAGTGAATTTTTGGAGAAATAATATTATATATTTATTTGGAAATAAAAGAAATTATTTGGAAAATGAAAGACTTAGCATTTTAAGTCATTTGGTAAATATCGAATAAATTTTACCATGAGGAATAAAAGACTTAGCATTTTAAATCATTTGGTAAAAATCGAATAATTTTCACCGTGGGAAATAAAGCTATGTTTTGCGTTCGAAATATTGGAATTCTTTTCACCATAATAAGCTGGGAATTAAAACGCCAAAGTTCAATTATTTCATGTGGCAATAGTCGAAACTTTTGAAAAGAAATAAATTCAATGCAACTGATATATGCACGCACGTGAAGAAGACCAGGTAAGAGCAGGAAAATCGCAGCCTCTAGAGGTGCCAAAAATGCTTGAAACCAGGGCCAGGTGGGACGCATTTGTGCTGGGACATTTTCCCACAATGAATAACATCCGCCAGTTTTAGACACCATTGCAAGAGGACGCCTGTAGGTGTCACACAACCATTTTTTACCATGTGATGTTTGAATCATTCTTCACAAATGGAGGTCGACTCACCTTCTAAAAGCTTAATAAGCTTCTGTAATGCTGCCACCATGAGTTTGACACTTTCAAATAGGTAGAGGTGTCGATTCTCATGCCAAAACTGTAGCTTGGCATGAGAATCCGAACTCAATAAATAAGAGTTCATTTTCTTATTAGTTTACCAATTCACAATTTGCTTTCACCAATTTCGAATTTGCAATCTGCAATTCACAATCACCCATCGTAATTCTGTGCAAAGTCTTGAGATTACCATTTGCTGCATATATGTATGTACGCACCTGTTGTAGAATCCATTGTGAGAAAAACAGTAACCAGCATTACCAGTAATTAATCTCCAGTCATTCTGAGCTTCAGCTAAGAGTTAGAATCTGAAAAGAACAATTAAGAGAGAGAGATTATTTAAAGGAAAGGAATAGAGGAGTTGTCACCAGTTGAATCTGAAGCATTCAAAGGCAGCAAGAAGGCCCAGCTTGAGGAAACAAGGTATAAATTTGAGTAAGAATTCTATCAACATTGAGGGTTTATGCTAAGAGGAAGACTGAAATTGCGTCATTTGAAGGAAAGCTTATAATCATGCATGAAATATTCTTCATCTTTCAATTATGTTTTTGATTGATATATGTGCTTCTTTGTGTTTGTTGTGTGTGCAAAGGTAGAAGGTCATTCTTGAACTGCATTTTAGAATGTAGAAAAAACGAGCTACTATGAGAAATGTATACCTAGTTGTGTTTAAGAAGTGAACTTATGAGAAGGTTAAAAATGCATATTAGTGTGAAATTGCATAATTTTTATGATCTCCATATAAGGAGAATATGTTTGAAGTAGATACTAGATACTAGGAATGAAATGAAGATAGTGGTCTAGTAAGGTCTTTTCAGCTTAAGTTATAGGGATAACTGAGGTAGGCTAAAAGTACTCCTAGGATGGAGATTTCCTGATTAGGAGGAATGATATAAGACAGTTGTAGACTGTTTCGTTTCTAAGTAGATTGTTTGAAGGTAGGTTGTCTGAAATAGGATATACCTCCCTTATGTAACTATTTGAAGTAGATTGTTTAAAGGTAGGTTATCTGAAACAGGATATACCTATCTTGTGTAAATTACTTAGTAGAATGTTGTAGGTTAGTCTGGGATAAATGATTATCCAAAAGTAAAGGACGATACCTATGCGTAGTGTAAGATAGCCTTAAGTCAAATCGGCCTTGAGTAGTGTATATGATAAATGACCTTCATTCGAAGTACTGAATGAGAATACTTTGGCCAAAGTAGTGGAATGTATGACATTCACTTAGATGTGAGATAGTTGATAGTACATTGTCAATTCATTGTGATCCTTCATGCTAGTTCGGGATTGTGAAATAGCAAGTTCTAGATGTTAGTGTTTCTTAGATCAGATTATTTAATCAATTGAATAAAAGAAATGCAACACATAAGACAATGAACACAACAAGATACCCTGGGAAAACCCTCCTCTTGAGGGAGAAAAACCCAGCAAATATATCTCTTATATATTGAAGGAATAAGAGCAGAAATCTGCTTGAACTCAGGCCCAACACAATGCCGAATTTGATACAATGAATAATAGCATCTCTCCTAGATGCAAAGATACAAACGAATATGTTTCTCCTTGAAATCGGTCTGCTGCTACAAGATGATGATCTGCTGTTCAAGTATGAACTTCTTCTAGGTATGCGAATCCAAGTATGAGCTTCTTGTATGACTTCGAATTCTGCTCTGCCAAAATAGCGAACTTCTTTTTGTGTATATGAATAATGTCTTAACATCAAAAGGTGACCTTGTATATATACCTTCTTGGCGCCTCTTCATATAGGTCGGCCTTTTGATAAACATTTAATAACAAATAAAGTCGGCTAGAATAAGTACATTGTATAACTTAATTATAAGGTCGGCCCATGAACTAGTGAAGACCGACGCTGCATTAACATCAACACTCCCTCTCAGCTAGGGATGAACTATCATCTGCACAAGACACATTATGTTAGAATGAAAACAAAATAAAATATCACCTCAACGTGATATTAATCATTATGGCTACTCCCATAGATGGTAAAAACTCATCACGGATTCTCTCACGTGATGTTGTCATGGAGTCACACACATGACATCCACCATAGCTTCTCCCAGAGGGTGGAAACAAGGGCTTTCACCTCAACTCTCTCTCATCAGAGAATTGCATTATCAAGGACTTACACCTCAACTCTCTCTCAGCAGAGAATTGTATTAACAAGGGCTTGCACCTCAACTCTCACTCAGCAGAGAGTTGCATTCTCAATAAGGATCACTGATTACTGAGACTCTTTCTCAGTCAAGGCTGCATTCTCCACCATACCAAGTTTCTCTCGGAAGTATACAAACTTCATCCTGGCGAGAGGCTTGGTGAGAATGTCTGCCGTTTGCTCTTCAGTGCTGATATACCTCAACTGTATAGCTTTCCTTTGCACCATATCTCTAATATAGTGGTACTTGATCTCAACATGTTTTGTTCTGTCATGAAACACAGGATTGACAGAAAGCTTCACACAGCTTTGATTATCACAGTGTATGATAGTAGGCTCCATTGATTGACCAAACAATCCTGCAAGGAGCTTACGAAGCCACACTGCCTCACGAGCTGCCACACAAGCTGCAATATACTCTGCTTCAGTTGTACTCAAGGCCACTGAAGACTGTTTCCTGCTACACCAGGAGATCATAGCAGTCCCCAAACTGAAGCAACAACCAGAAGTACTCTTCCGATCTGAGACACATCCTGCCCAATCAGAATCAGTAAAACCATGCAGCTCCAAATCCACATTTGAAGAATATCTCAACCCATATCCAATTGTGCCACATAAATATCTCAGGATATGTTTAGCTGCTACAAGATGTATTTGCTTTGGTTCACACATAAACTGGCTAAGTGCACTCACTGCATAGCAGATATCAGGTCTAGTGTTAACTAGATACATCAATGAACCAATCAACTGTCTATACATCGTAGAATCCACTGGTTCTGAACTAGCTGCAGCTTCTTTCAACTTATCTAAATTAGACTCCATGGGTGTAGACATAGGTTTGCAGTCAAGCATACCAAACCTTTTGAGAATGTCAACAGTATACTTGCCTTGACTTAGAATCATCTCATTTGGCTTTTGCCAAACTTCTAAGCCAAGAAAGTAATGCATAAGACCTAGATTCTTCATCTCGAACTCTGAAGCTAATTCCTTCTTGCATTTTAGTATTAGATGTTCTTCACCAGTAATGATCAAGTCATCAACATATAAAACTAAAATCAATGCTTCACCATTTACTACCTTGAAGTAGAGGTTAGAATCTGCATCATTCTTTGAGAAACCCAAACTTGAAAGGTACTGATCAATTCTTTCATACCAAGCACGAGGAGCTTGTTTAAGACCATACAAGGCCTTCTTCAACTTGCAGACATGAGATTCTTTCTCATGTACCTCAAATCCTTCTGGTTGCTCAATGTAAACCTCTTCTTCTATTATGCCATTCAGAAAAGCTGTCTTTACATCCATTTGGTGAATCTTCCATCCTCTAGATGCGGCAATAGCAATGATGGTTCTAACAGACGTGTAACGAGCCACAGGAGCAAAAGTTTCTTCATAGTCAACTCCCTCTTTTTGTGAGAACCCTCTAGCCACAAATCTAGCCTTGTGTTTCTCAATGCTCCCATCAGCTGCATGCTTGATCTTGAAGAGCCACTTAGAAGACACCACAGATTTGTCTTTGGGTCTAGGAACTATATCCCAAACATCGTTCTTAAGTATAGACTGATACTCCTCAATCATGGCATCTTTCCATACTTGTTGACTAGAAGCTTCTTCAACATTTGAAGGCTCTGACTCAATAATCTGACTCATCAAGGCAACATAGCTAGAGAACTTGTGAGGTCTCTTGCTTTCTCTGAAGGTTCCTCTTGGAGCTACAAACCTTTCTGCTTCCTGCATTGTCCTGCGAGCCCAAAGGGGTCTTTTCTTTCCAATCACAATGTCTAGAGGCCCATCAGTAGGATCCAAAGGCTCAGCTGGATCAATATCTTCTTTAGGTTCTGTATCCTCCTCCAGATTCTCTGGGATATGGTCAACTTCCATATCTTGAGGAGGTTCTTCTTCATCGACCTCCATCGGAGTGCCTTTGGACTTTCTATAAGCAACATCTTCCTCAAATGTGACGTCTCTACTAATCTCAATAGACTTCTGTCCTGGAATGTAGATCCTGTAAGCTTTTGATGTCTCACTGTAGCCTACAAGAATTCCTTTCTTCCCAGAAGGTTCTAGCTTTGTTCTCTTTTCCTTTGGAATATGAACATAGACTGGACAGCCAAAGATCCTCAAATGACTAACTTCAGGCTTCACGCCTGAGAATGCTTCTTCAGGAGTTTTATTCTCTAAGATCCTGTGGGGACTCCTGTTTTGAACATAGACGGCTGTTCTTGATGCTTCAGCCCAAAAAGAGATTTGTAAGTCTTGATCATGGATCATAGCTTTCACTGCTTCCACAATAGACCTATTCTTCCTTTCAGCAATACCATTTTGTTGTGGATTATAGGGAACACTGAACTCCCTCTTAATCCCTGCTTCAATACAAAAGTCTCGAAAAGTGCCAGAAGTGTATTCTCCACCATTATCAGATCTTAATACTTTGATCTTCTTCCCAGACAGATTTTCAATCTGCGCTTTGAATTCTCTGAATCTTACTAATACTTCTTCTGATTCTTTCGATCTCAAGAAATAAATCCAAGTCTTTCTAGAGTAATCATCAATGAAAATAATATAATACAAGAAACCACTAGATGATGCAATAGACATTGGACCACATAAATCAGAATGAATGAGATCAAGAATACATTTAGATCTACTTTCACTGGAATGGAACATACCTTTTGTGTTCTTGCCTAGGGCACATCCCTTGCATGTACCTTCATGTTCTTGATCGAATTTCGGAAGACCGGTGACCATCTTCTCCATGATAGGTAGAGCACGAAAGTGAATGTGAGCCAATCTTCGATGCCAAAGTTCACACATGCTGGTACTGTTATGCACAAGTGCTTGAAGAGGACGAGTGCACAGCATGTAGAGACATTCATGTCTAACTCCAATCACTTGAGCAGATTTGAAGCTGGAGTTCTTTGCCCATATAAGAACTTTCCCTTTAGAGAAGGCAACTTGATAACCTTTGTCTTCTAATGCTGAAATTGAAACAAGGTTCCTCTTTATCCCTGGTACGAACAGTACATCATTCAATTCCAAAGAAATTCCAGAATCCAAGTGAAGAGTGGAATTTCCAAACCCTTTTACAGAATATCTAGCATCATCTCCAATAACAACTTGATCACTAGAGTTGCTTTCCATTAAGTTTGAAAGGTGACTTCTGAATCCGGTGATGTGTCTAGAAGCACCACTGTCAATCAACCAAGTGTAAGAGTCCGTAGAAACATTGCTAGACAAGGCTGAATAAAATAGATAATTACTGGAGTCCTTTTGTGGAGTGACTTCTTCAACATCTGCAGTGGCAACTTGAAGCTTAGGTCGTTGAGGGCACACCCTCGCAAAGTGACCATACTTATCACAACGAAAACATTGAATCTTGGACATGTCTCGTTTTCTTTTGAAGGTAGGAGCATCATCATTTCCATCTTCTCGATTCCTTTTGAAGAATCCTTTCTTAAGGCCTTTTCCTTTGTTTGATGAATGAGAGGTAAGAACTTGTAATTCTTCATTCTTTGAGCTTTGACCAATCCCCCTTGCTGTTAGTCTTGACTCTTCTTGAATGCAATCAATCCTCAATCGATCAAACTTAGGAAGTTCGGATCTTGCACTGATTCCTTGGATGAATGCCTCCCATGAAAGCGGAAGACCATTGAGAGCAAGCATAGTCAGTTCTTTATCATCAATCATGTGTCCAATAGTGGAGAGCTGATCTTTTATCTCTGAAATCCTCATGAAGTATGTAATAACAGATTCTCCTTTCTCCATTTTCACATGATGAAGTTGTTGCTTCAGAGCAAGGGCACGACTGGTGTTGTTGATTTCGTACATCTCTTCCAAGGTTGTAAACATCTCTCTTGCTGTATCCAACTTGAAGATAATTGGTACAATATGATCTTTGACGGAATCAACCAATGCTTTCTTTGCCCTAGTGTCTTTCTTCCTCCATTGCAGCTTCTCTTCTTCCCCCTCAGGTTCGGGAACTTTTGTTTTCACAAACTCAGCCAAATCATTCTCTTCCAAGGTTAGCATGAACTTGAATCTCCATGATATGTAGTTCGAGATCCCTTCGAGTCTATCCTCGATTTTCAGACCGTTCACCATCTTGAGAAATTTGGAAGATAGACTGAAAAAGAATAAGTGTTGCGAACTAAATCTGATCACGATCTTTTTCACACCCGCTCTGATACCATGTTAGTGTTTCTTAGATCAGATTATTTAATCAATTGAATAAAAGAAATGCAACACATAAGACAATGAACACAACAAGATACCCTGGGAAAACCCTCCTCTTGAGGGAGAAAAACCCAGCAAATATATCTCTTATATATTGAAGGAATAAGAGCAGAAATCTGCTTGAACTCAGGCCCAACACAATGCCGAATTTGATACAATGAATAATAGCATCTCTCCTAGATGCAAAGATACAAACGAATATGTTTCTCCTTGAAATCGGTCTGCTGCTACAAGATGATGATCTGCTGTTCAAGTATGAACTTCTTCTAGGTATGCGAATCCAAGTATGAGCTTCTTCTATGACTTCGAATTCTGCTCTGCCAAAATAGCGAACTTCTTTTTGTGTATATGAATAATGTCTTAACATCAAAAGGTGACCTTGTATATATACCTTCTTGGCGCCTCTTCATATAGGTCGGCCTTTTGATAAACATTTAATAACAAATAAAGTCGGCCAGAATAAGTACATTGTATAACTTAATTATAAGGTCGGCCCATGAACTAGTGAAGACCGACGCTGCATTAACATCAACACTAGATGTATAGGACACAACACTATGCTCAGTTGGGTTGTCGCAGCCGGATACTCTACCAATCTCTTCGTTCGAAGGGAGGGCCATCTATCGAATGATAGATGTGCGAGGGACTGCACTAATAGTCCGTGGTTGGGGGAAAAATGCCGAGTGATGTTTCTCCTCCACAACAGGCGACAAATACACCAAGATTTGAAAGGAAGGGAATCTGGACCGTCTTACTACTATTTGTGCAAAAGCTTACGAGCTATGTATGTAATTGTTTTACTTTTGTACTCTGATTCATATTTGCAATGAAAATGGAATTCATGTGGAAATATATATTGTAACTTGCAAGTATTTATCAATAAAGAAAGGAATAATTTTATTGTAATGTCTTTGTTACTTGTTACTTTTATATGTTTGAAGTGAAATGTTGGAAAATTTTTAATTACCCAAGGATGAGGTTGTTACATGTGGTATTAGAGCTACCAGGTTTTGCACTGAAACCTATGAGATCATTACGCAACAATGCGTAAACTTTATGAAAAGATAATGGTTGAAAAGTTCTTGTGCTGCAACGGCAAGAGAAAAGAACTTAGGAAAAGTGAAAGAAAAATAATTTATGATATTACTTAGAATTGCGGAAGATTATGCAATCAGGTTATGTAGGAAGGTTAGGAAGCATGACCAGTATACACCTTATCCTACAGTATAGTTTTATGACTCCAAGGAAAAAGTAGAGGAATGCCAAGATTAGGACATTGGAACGACAACGGAAAATGTCGGATGAGAAACCACTATAACCTAGGATAAAGATAGAGTAAGAGGCCGCACGAAATGTGGCAAGGTAATGTCTGGCTTACTAGGAAATGAAGACCGGATGTCATCATAGGTAGGACATGTAAACTCTCTTGCAATTCTAGAAGGAAAATGGTAGAACATAAGACAGATCAATATGTCTATGCTCGTAGAACTAACATAATGTTCTATTGGACAAACTCATCAAAGAAATCAATGTTTTTGAAAAAAAACTTGACTTACATGATTTAGATCTTAAATAATATATTGTGGACAAGTAGTTACTTAGTAATCCTGAAAGGGTATTTCAGTTTAGGAAATAAATTATAGGGTTGTGTAAACCATGATCATACTTTGAAACATTCAGTTGAGCGAATGTGCAATATATTATTATAGTCAATAAGTGAAAATGGTAAACCAAAAATTGCATGAAAATCTTGTGAATGTATGCTTATATGTTTTACCAAAAGATGGTTAAAAGTATAATTAAGCTAACTTGTATTAAACATTCAAGTTTAAGTCAAGCTTTTAAAACATGGTGAAAGTGTATGAAAGGACAAGAAATAATTCTGGTACAAGTCATGAAGAGGAACAAAGAACCACCGGTGTAGAAGCAACACTCGACTTAATTTTGGCAAGGTTAACCAGTTTGGAAAATGAAAGAGAGAAAGACAGATTGGAGAAAGAAATAACCATCAACAACACGAAAGTGAAAGTTCGTCTCATAGACGTGGTGAAAACCACAATCATAGGGAAAAGTCACCAACCAACTTTGCTGAAAGGAACAAGAAGATAGTGTCCACAGAGCTATCTCGTGACATGAAGAAGATAATATTGCCAAAGTTTGATGGCAATGCAGGAGGCGATGAAGCCGAAGTCTGGCTAGTCCAGATGGAGAAATACTTTTAAATAAGGGACTATGATGAGGTAACTAAGGCAGCATGGGGAGCATACCAATTAGTAGGTGAAGCCTCTAATTGGTGGATGAACAAAAAGTTGGAACTTGACATAAATTCATGGAAGCTGACTTGGGGAGAGTTTGTTGAGATTTCCCGCAAACGATGTTTGCCACAACTCTATTATGACCCAAAACTCTCCGACTTTCAAGAATTGAGGCAAGGGACCATGTCAATCAACGAGTACTGAGAGTAGTTTACTCAACTTCTTCGATATGTCCCCATCTATCATAAAGATGAACGATTTTGGATTAGGAAATTCATCTTGGGACTTAACATAAATATTGGAGGTGAAGTCGATATGCATGGTTCGACCACAATGAACCTTGTGTATGAAAAAGCCATTAAGCAGGAACAAAAGCTTAAGGCGGACTGAACCCAGTGTGAAGGAGAAGAACAAAAGAAGAATATTGAGGTCCCTTATAAGATTGCCCCCAAGAAGGAAGAATTTGTGAATGATGCAGCAAAGAAAAAGGGGAAGAGATCTCGCTTCAATGAAAAGGAATTCAAAAGAGATTGGAAGAGAGACAACTCAAGGTATGATGACACTAGTAGAGCTAGTGAAGGTGTTAATAAAGCTGGGGAAATCATGGAAAAAAGAGGGCCAAGAGCAGGATGCTTTATTTGTAAAGGTAATCATTATGCAAATGAATGCCCTAACAAAACTTCAATTACCCAACAACATGACAACTCACTGCTTACTCAAAAGGCCATGTTTCAGTAGAGGAAACATGTTGCCATGAATGATGGACAAGCTGATGTCCAAATTACACCGATCAAACATTCTTGAAATTTTCAAGAGTGCAAAATAAATGTAGAGTTATGTTTTTAGGTTTGAATAATACCTTAGTTCATCGAGGACGATGAATCATAAGGGGGGGAGTATGTTATACCCCGATTGTATAGCTACTATTTGCATAGGGCAATTGATTGTAATGTTTGAATCATTGAGATGAATAAAACGTGTTTTTGTTATCAAAATGAATGTGTTCTATTTAAATGATTGTCTCATTTGATTGATACTTCTATTGGTGTAATTCTTGTTTAATGTTGCATGCAAGTTATTGAGTTGTGAATATTCTAACTTAAGATGTTTTGTATACTGTTAATATTGTGAACAAGTAATTGCCGAGATTGTATGTCTATGGGTGCAGGTACATGAACCATTCCTCCAGGCGGAGGGGAAATATCACTCGGGAGAGGAGCTTGGTCGGGTAACCGGTAAAGTAAATCAATTGAGCATACACACACTCACCTTAGACTGAGTAAACCAGGTCAGTTTTGTATGAGTATAAGGTAAGTCATCCATAGCTTGTATGTGTTGCAAGTAGAGGTCTTGACTGCTTCTGTGTGTGAAGTTTATCCTTGTGCTTGATTGTGAGATTATGCTCATCATGGTGGTATCATGTTTGGATGTGAACGTCGGAAGTAAGCATATAAACACATGTATAGTATATATACATATCTATAAGTATAAACATATCGATACAAGCGTAATTGGCTGTCATACGGATGTGTTGATATGATGTACATACGTATACGTGTACATAGAGGATTATACTACAATATATATATGTTTATAAGCGTACGTCCGATAATCTGGAAATATTAAATATTTGCCCTGAAATTTATATATACACATATACATAGATATATATTTTGAAAGTATGTTGATTGGCTCACAAAATATATATATAATCGACAATTATATATGTATATGTATTTGTATATATATTTATATTTGTTAAATATAAATATATTTATATATGTAATTATATATAATATTATTATAGTTATATTAAAATATATATGTATTTTAAATACTCGGGTATTTAAATATTGATATGTTTAATATTTAAAAGAACTATAATAATATTTATATAATAAAATATATAAATGTATTTAGCTAATATTTTAAAAACTCTAAAGTGTAAAAATTAAAAGATTTAAATCTTTTAATTAGAGTTAATATTATATAGTGAATTTTTGGAGAAATAATATTATATATTTATTTGGAAATAAAAGAAAGTATTTGGAAAATGAAAGACTTAGCATTTTAAGTCATTTGGTAAATATCGAATAAATTTTACTATGAGTAAAAGACTTAGCATTTTAAGTCATTTGGTAAAAATCGAATAATTTTCACCATGGGAAATAAAGCTATGTTTTGTGTTTGAAATATTGGAATTCTTTTCACCATAATAAGCTGGGAATTAAAATGCCAAAGTTCAAATATTTCATGTGGCAATAGTCGAAACTTTTGAAAAGAAATAAATTCAGCGCAGCTGAGATATGCGCGCACGATAGGAAGACCAGGTCTGAGCAAGAAAATCGCAGCCTCTAGAGGTGCCAAAAATGCCTGAAACCAGGGCCAGGTGGGACGCATTTGTGCTGGGACATTTTCCCTCAATGAATAACATCCGCCAGTTTTGGACGCCATTGCAGGAGGATGCCTGTAGATGTCACACAACCATTTTTTACCATGTGATGTTTGAATCATTCTTCACAAATGGAGGTCGACTCACCTTCTAAAAGTTGAATAAGCTTCTATAATGCTGCCACTATGAGTTTGACACTTTCAAATAGGTAGAGGTGTCGATTCTCATGCCAAAACTGTAGCTTGGCATGAGAATTCGATCTCTATAAATAAGAGTTCATTTTCTTATCAGTTTACCAATTCACAATTTGCTTTCACCAATTTCTAATTTGCATTCTGCAATTCACAATCACCCAATGTAATTCTGTGCAAAGTCTTGAGATTACCATTTGCTGCATATATGTATGTACGCACCTGCTGTAGAATCCATTGTGAGAAAAACAGTAACCAACATTACCAGTAATTAATCTCCAGTCATTCTGAGCTTCAGCTAAGAGTTAGAATCTGAAAAGAACATTTAAGAGAGAGATTATTTAAAGGAAAGGAACAAAGGAGCTGTCACCAGTTGAATCCGAAGCATTCAAAGGCAGCATGAAGGCCCAGCTTGAGGAAACAAGGTATAAATTTGAGTAAGAATTCTATCAACATTGAGGGTTTATGCTAAGAGGAAGACTGAAATTGCGTCATTTGAAGGAAAGCTTATAATCAGGCATGAAATATTCTTCATCTTTCAATTATGTTTTTGATTGATATATGTGCTTCTTTGTGTTTGCTGTATGTGCAAAGGTAGAAGGTCATTCTTGAACTGCATTTTAGAATGTAGAAAAAATGAGCTACTATGAGAAATGTTTACCTAGTTGTGCTTAAGAAGTGAACTTATGAGAAGGTTAAAAATGCATATTAGTGTGAAATTGCATAATTTGCATGATCTCCATATAAGGAGAATATGTTTGAAGTAGATACTAGATACTAGGAATGAAATGAAGATAGTGGTCTAGTAAGGTTTTTTTAGCTTAAGTTATAGGGATAACTGAGGTAAGCTAAAAGTACTCCTAGGATAAAGATTTCCTGATTAGGAGGAATGATATAAGACACTTGTAGACTGTTTTGTTTCTAAGTAGATTGTTTGAAGGTAGGTTGTCTGAAATAGGATATACCTCCCTTATGTAACTATTTGAAGTAGATTGTTTAAAGGTAGGTTATCTGAAACAGGATATACTTAGTAGAATGTTGTAGGTTAGTCTGGGATAAATGATTATCCAAAAGTAAAGGACGATACCTATGCGTAGTGTAAGATAGCCTTAAGTCAAATCGACCCTGAGTAGTGTATATGATAGATGACCTTCATTCGAAGTATTGAATGAGAATACTTTGGCCAAAGTAGTGGAATGTATGACATCCACTTAGATGTGAGATAGTTGATACTACATTGTCAGTTCATTGTGATCCTTCATGCTAGTTCGGGATTGTGAAATAGCAAGTTCTAGATGTATAGGACACAGCACTATGCTCAGTTGGGTTGTCGTAGCCGGATACTCTACCAATCTCTTCGTTCGAAGGGAGGGCCATCTATTGAATGATAGATGTGTGAGGGACCGCATTAATAGTCTGTGGTTGTCGGAAAAGTGCCTGAGTGATGTTTCTCCTCCACAGCAAGTGACAAATACACCAAGTTTTGAAAGGAAGGGAATCTGGACCGTCTTACTACTATTTGTGCAAAAGCTTACGAGCTATGTATGTAATTGTTTTACTTTTGTACTCTGATTCATATTTGCAATGAAAATGGAATTCATGTGGAAATATATATTGTAACTTGCATGTATTTATCAATAAAGAAAGGAAGAATTTTATTGTAATGTCTTTGTTACTTGTTACTTTTATATGTTTGAAGTGAAATGTTGGAAATTTTTTAATTACCCAAGGATGGGTTCGTTACAATGTTCTTACTAGATTGATGCAACTAGAATAGTTGTTGATTTGTTCCTTGATATTTCAGAAGGGGGTATGCCTGCTTTCCGTGATTTTTACAAGAAGATGATCTCTCGGATGCCATGAACGTATGGAATCTTCTTGTATTTGTGAAGTAATATGCAGGGTTTTAAAAATATGAAACAATCACTCGATGGTGTTATTTTGTTTGGGGTAGTGGATGAAGGTTGCAAAATTTATAACTAATATTGGGGCTCTTGGAAGAGGGTATAACTCTGAACTTACATGCAGATCTTGGTAGTAGAGTAGGAAATACAAACTAAAAAGTATAACTAGTCATTTTTAAAGCACAGAAGTGAAATTATTCTTAGTGGGGTTTCTTTGAAGATTCATCAATGCAAATGCTCGGTATTTTGTTGCTCTTGCAAGTACGCGGTTATTAGATTGTTCTAAAATTTTCCCATTTTCATGTCTAGTATTTCTTTTTAGTTGACTTATTATTAAATCATTGTTTATTTGAGAAAGATGTGAAAGCTTGTACTAGCTGTAAGAATTATAGCAATAGAAAAGAGAGATTCAGAATGACAAGGCATCAAGCAAATGATGCATTCTCATTGTATTTTTGCCTGTTAACTAGGCTTGCAAAGGGAGGCCAAGTTGGTTATACATTAAACAAACTATAGAAGAAAACATAAACTAAATCTGAATACAGTAATGAACGACTCTCCTTATTTGAGTGCTTAGTTTAAACCATTAACTCCATCTATAATATATCTAACAGTAACTTCTTAATGAAACAAAATTGGATTTTGAGGGGTCCTTGGTTTTAAAATGGAACTCCTTTTTTTTTCTTTTCTAAAGCATTTGTTACAAAGCTTATTTTTCTGTTGAATCTCCATGGGGGTCTGGTTTATAGACAATTGTGGAATGCATGAACTAGACTTACAATGAGAAATGCTCCTTTTATTCTTGAAGAATATGAGATTAGAGCTTTTCTTTCAATACTGTGGTGTTGTGATTTTTTCTGAGTTCTATGGAATATTTCTCCACGTTTTATGAAGTGTCAAACATGTTTCTCAAAATGCATGATAATATTATATGAGTGGCAGAATTAGAAGCACATACAAAAAATTCAATTTCTGTATTTTTTTGTTTGAAAGTGAATGAAACAATATTTTGAATCTATCTTCACAAATAAAGAGGGGTAGGTCCAAATCCATAGTTTATAAAATAGATTATTAAATATTTGATTGGTTCTAGAGATAGGAAGGAAATACACTGTTTAATCAGTAATATAAATGGAATTCAGCTGCTTCAGGGAAACATTATTCTCTAAATTACTAACATTTTCCAAAATCTATCAGAAATTATGTTGTATCATCTTTCATGATTGGTGGATGATGTGCAATTAATATGTTTTTTTTGTAGTATCTCACTAATTTTATTTGATCCGTCTTCCTGAATCAATCGTTAGAACCACCATCCACCGAGGAGGAGGAAGTCTGTTTAATGTTGCAAGAGTGTCTACAATTGCGTGACAAGTATGTCTTCCGAGATATGGCTGCTCCATGGGAGAAGGAAGTTGTAACAGATCCTTGCACTCCTAAGCCTAACCCTGATCCATTTCTTTATGAAACTGAGGAAAAAACGGATGTAAGGATTCCTGTCTCTTTAAATGTTTAATATTTATAAAGTAACAATCAAAATAATCTTTCTAAACTATTAGTAAGTTATGTGATACAGGCAAACACATATCTAAAATTATCATGTAAGGGTCAAAATCATCTTAAAGTTAGCTTGTTTAATACTTCTTTTTAAACCAAATTTTCATGCTTTCAATAGTGCTCAATGACTTTCTGTAGTTCTATTCTCCCTGCAGCATTCTTTTAAGATGGTGGATGGTGTAATCCATGTCTATGCGACTAAAGATGGTATGAAAAGTTGCTGCTGTAATCTTTGTATTTGCAGATTTTACTATTAATTTTTATTTTTATTTTATTTTTGGTTAAAAATTATAATCATCAATTCTCAGAATTTTTAAAATTAGATTCTTTACTTTCAGATTGCTATATTCTGATTAAGTAATTGGATTGGAGGATATTTATTTATTTGGTTCATAAGCTGAACTGTATTGAATTTTCTTTCAGCAACGACACCTCTTTTCCCAGTTCCTGATGCTACAACATTTTTCACTGATTTACAATGCGTCCTTAAAATTGTAGCTGTGGGAAATGTTCGTACTCTATGCCACCATCGACTCCGTTTATTAGAACAGGTAAGTTAAATGCAAATGGAATGACTGTAAAGTAGAATACCTAAAAAAGTGCATCTTTTATTCACATTGTCAATCTTTAATCAGATAAGAATTTTCATTTGAAACCAAATGTTGATAATTTGTATCATGATGTCATGTTTGAAGATGAACTTCATTTATTTGTCATTTGATGCAGAAATTCAGTCTTCATCTAATGCTTAATGCAGACAGGGAGTTTCTAGCTCAAAAGAGTGCTCCTCATCGTGATTTTTATAATGTCAGAAAAGTTGATACTCATGTTCATCACTCGTCATGCATGAATCAGAAACATCTTTTACGGTTTATTAAGTCTAAGCTGAGGAAAGAACCTGATGAGGTAAATGCAGCAAAATTTTAAAAAATGGGAAGTTTTTTGAATAGTCTTTATTCAAGAAGTAAGGTGGATTAGAAAACTATTGCACAGTTCCAATTCTATGTTTTTCTTGTATATTTATTACATGATATAAACTTCATTGTTTTGTGTAGGTAGTTATCTATCGAGATGGAATATATTTGACATTAAAAGAGGTTTTTGAGAGCCTGGATTTGACTGGGTAAATTTTGTTTAATGAAATGACCTGGGTTTAAATAGCAACAAGAAGTATTCTCTGCTTAGTACTATTATTTGAAGTTCACTGACATGATTTTTCTTATTTGTAAAACAGTTATGATCTTAATGTTGATCTACTAGATGTACATGCAGACAAGAACACATTTCATCGGTTTGATAAGTTCAATCTCAAGTACAACCCTTGTGGACAGAGCAGGCTTAGAGAAATCTTTTTAAAGCAAGACAATCTTATTCAAGGTAATTTTGCATACAGCAAGATGATAATGGAACAGATTGCATGCATGTTTGCAAGAAGTTTCCTCTAGGTATGATATTTGTCTTTATGACATGAATTATTTGAATTGGATGAAGGCCGACTAAAATATCTTCCTTGCTGACCATAAGATACCAGGATATAGTTTTTGTTCATCTAGCAAATCAACTACATTTCATGAAATCTCAGCACCTGGCTAGGTTCAAAATGGAAATTGTCATCTAAGGAGTAGATCAAATTGGGACAGCAAAATGCTAGCTTTTAGAGCATATATCAAGTAGCCTTATGGAAATTTTAAAAAATGTTAAGGAAAGTGTGTTGGGGTCTATGGTAATCTTGCTTATGAAATTGGTTCTTGATGAGTGCTTTATGTTGTACCCCAAAATTAAAATTTCCGCTACACTTAGGCATTTTGAAGAATTGAGTCAAAATACTGTTAAATCTGTCAGAAAAGGTCAAAATTGGGATTTGCATGTCTTGCATGGGGGTCAAAACATTGTAATTTTCAAAATATGACAATCTGGGTCGGCTTAGAGCGACCAAATCTACAATACCTAGATTTCAGTTTTTCATCCCTAAATTTTATGAAAATTTCTATTTTTAGCAGTTTTCTAAAAATAGAAACATTTTCTAGGTTTTTCTGGGTTTCTTACGAAATGGATACTTGTAAAATTTTCTAAAAATAGAAAATTTTTAAAAATAGAAAGTTTGGCTTCTAGGGTCAAGACTGATTTTGATTGGCTTAAAATACTTCCTTATCAGGCTAGTGCAGCCAGAATCACAAAAAGATCAGTTTTACTCTACTAGGTCTATTTTGCTTTTTTAGAAGCCGTTTCAGGGATCCAAGGTCATCAATGGAGGTTAGTCGGCTGCCAAGTGTCAGAATCAGATGTTCAAGCATCAAGCAGAAGCTATCAAAAATGAACGTGCACGAGAAACAGAGAACGGCGAGAAAAGCTGGAAAAGTTGAAAAATGATAAATTTTGGCTACACTGGAGACACCAGGCGCCCCTGCTCAGTTTGGGCGCCCAAACCTTCATGACTTAGAATATTTTTGATTTTCGGCAGCCAAGACAAAGAAGGCACGTCAAACGGGGAAGGATTTTGAAATTTGCATAAAAGTTTCTAAGTATGCTCAACATGGGCGCCCCTGGAGAAGAAGGGCGCCCATCTTTTTGGAAGGTCAGATGATGAAATCAAGATTGGCTCTCCCAGGCAACCTTATTCGGATTCTCGTCAGCTTCGCAGCGGATGTCTTCATCAACTCGTCAGATCACTCAGTTTCCGACAAAGTCAGATCAAACAGGGGCCATGATGAGAGGTGTTTAGAGCTCTGAATTGAAAAAGGATGAAAATATTCTAACATTGGTAGACATGGGCGCCCCTGGAGAAGAAGGGCGCCCAAGATTTTGAGAAGTCAAATGATAGAATTTGCAGAAGACTTCTCCAACATGACTTCGTCAAACTGGATCCAGCTGTCCAATGCAACCATCAGCACGTTTGTCGGAGGAGGCAGTCATCAAATATCGTCAGGCGAATAGAGGAGGACAAGTGAGAGAAAAGAGAGTTGGAAGCAACAGTGAAAAACTCGAAATAAAAACTATCTCTGGAAGCCATGGGCGCCATACTTCAAGAAGGGCGCCTAGGGTTTTGAGCCACCAGAAGTCAACTTCCGGAGATGAGTTATCCAGAGGACCCCTTCCAGAATCATCTCAGCTATCCAGTGAATCCGTCAGCTAGTCATTCTGATCAGTACAATGCCCGGAATCATGGATTCATCTGAAGGTCAGAAGACAAGCATAAAATTGAAGATCATGAAATTGACTAACTTTGGAGAAAATGGGCGCCCTTTTCAAGGATAGGCACCTGACAATTTGAAGGGTTAAATGAAGTTTTTAGCAGATGATGTCTCCAGAATCATGTCGTCAGATTTGATCAAGCTCTGTGATGCAACGTTTAGTTCATTCGTCAGATCAATCTGGAAGCCGGGAGACAGAGCTAAAACAGGGTTAAAAAATCAACAGAAATTGAAAACGGTGAAAAATTGGCTAAGTCTGGAAAAAAGGATGACATACCTCAAAAAAGGCACCCAACTTCTCATGCCTTAGTCAAATTTTTGGAAATTTCAAAAGTTGAAGTTGAAGACCAAAGTCTAAGTTCATTACACAATCTTGAATTAGGGTTTTGAGGAATTAGGGCAAAAGAAAGTTGTTTTCTAAGGCAAAGCATATTTAAAGCACTTTTGTGTTTTATTTTTCATTATTTTTTTGTAGGTATTTTCAAGGAGAAATAGAGCAGCAACTTCGAACCCTTATTTTCAACATTCAAGAACATCAACTTGCTGGTTTTTCATAATATTTTCATATCAACACTCAAGAAGGCTTGCTTTTCACACTTTTTCATCCAGAACATCAAATCTTTGAAGAAGGAGGCCATTAGTTTCAATTTTCAGCGAGCTGGTTTATACTGGTTCTATCTTTTGGATAATTTTTGAACAATGTTCTCAAGGTTGCAGCAGTTACTTTTTATCTTGCATGTCAGAGAAAACTTCAAATTTTACAACTTCCAATCTTTTGGGTCTATCTTAAATATTCTTCTGGACAAAACCCACATCACAGCTTTTTCAGCAAAACTTCAAGTGGTTGCTTTTTCAGTAAAAATTCGAGGTTTTCAGAATCTAACCAAATGGGTTCATCCAGAATGTGCTCATGACCAATACCCAGATGCCAGCTTTTTCTGCTTTTTTCGAAGAAAGTTAGGGTTTGTTGCTTTTTCAGTCTTCACTCAAAATTTTCAAAAAACGGACGATCTGGGTTTGCTTGTAACGAGATTCTAAACAGAACCCATATCTCAGAAAAAATTCCAAAAATTCATCTGTTTGACGAAGAAAATCAGCAAGTTATTTTTTAGGGTTTGTGCTGAGCTTGTTAGAGCATAGGCGATTTTACAGTCAATCTTCATGTTTTTCAGCATAGAGTACTCTCCCATTGAATTCAGAGACAAACAAGTGTTGTATCACGATTATCTGAACAAATGATGTTGGGAAGTGCTTATCAGTACCATCATGGACATAAAATGCCATCATCTCAGTTAAAGAACGTGCAAAGAGAGTGGTATGAGCAAAAGGATAAGTGTCAAAAAAAGTTGTGCAAAACTCTTCCGTGGGATAATCAAGAGAAGTGTCAGAATGCATAAAGTTGCAGAGCCGCCAAGTCATCTTTTGAGGCAGCGATATTTTTCAAGAACATAACTTAGAAAGAAGCTGAAGAGGTCAAAAATTCACTAAGTTTGATCGCAAAAAAGGAGATCTTAGAAAAGCGGAATACAGCTAAAGATAGTATCAACACTCCTGATAAAGAGGTAGCTTCCCACTTTTTGGCGAATGTGAGAGATTTAAAGCAGAAATCTTCTAGAAGCTTTCTCCAAGCTTTCTTTCCATTCTTATCTCACGCTTTCTTTCTATTCTTATCCATTCTTTGAAGAAGAAGGAAAACAAATGTAATGAGTTGGCATTTCCTATTTTACATGCTTTCTTAGGGTTTAGATGTTTTATCTTTTCTAGATTTAGAAATAAAGCTTGCATGTTGGCAAGCAGTAGTTGTAAAAGCAAGGAGATTTTAGGGTTCCCTACTCCTCTACTTAGTTATAAATAAGAGCAGTGTTTGCTCATTTTCTTTTAACCATGCTTGTGATAACAAGACATAAGTGTCATAGTACCTTCTCTTTGTTATCGTCTAGTATTGTTCACTTTGTGTAAAGAGCAAGTTTGCATGCCTCTTTAGCTGCAAATACTTGTTTAGTGCATGTGTTGTGTTGATTATAGTTAGGTTGATCGCATGTTGCAAGCGTATTGCTACAACTTGCTGTCTCGAAATTGTAATCCTTGTTCCAGAAACTTGAGTAAATAAAATCTTGAGCGTGCTTTGTCTACCTTGATATAAATATCTCAAGTTTCCGTCTATTTGTTTTGTGCTAGAAGTATGAGTAAATAAAATCTTGAGCGTGCGTTGTCTGCCGTGAAATAAAAGTCTCGTATTTCCGTAATACTTTTATGATCTCTTTTTTAGCTTGCCATAAAACATGTGTTGAAGAATAGTTTATTTAAGTATATTTGTCAGAAATCAAACTCGTCCAATTCCAAACTCTCTTGCTCTGCATTTACTTGAGAGGGTGGAAACGTTTTAAGCGTAGGTTAAGTTGTAGCTATCTAGTTTCATTAAAGGGAAAACCTCAACCGCAACATCTAGTGTTCTATAACCTTGTGTTCTCGCAGCTGAACCAAAAAGATAGGCGTAATTAAGTTTAGATTACTTTTCTTTATGCAACTCAGCAAAAGAGGGAGCTTCCTCTCCTAATTCGAAGAGCAGTTTACTGCACATAGCTGTCCGTTTCTAGAACGCATTCTAGAGGTGCCATTTGAAATGCCAACACTTTATAAAAAAATATTGAATTTGGAGGTTGCTTACTGCTATTAGTTTTAAAGAAAATTTGAGTGCTAGTAGCATTAGGATTCTTGTAATAAAGAACAGTTCATTGACTGGGAGAGTCAGTTGACTGTGAAATCTTGTCCACAAATTGTTTGAGAAACAATACAACAAGATGTCATGAATCTTACAAATTTGTCCCCTTTAACCAAAATCAGTCCATTCATCTAGATGTATCATACTTGTGCAACCAAATCTTGACAATGACTGTAGAAGTTAACCATTTGAAAAATCCATAATAAACAACTAGTGACAACTTCACTTTAAACTAATCATGAAGTTTGCTCTTTTTTTTTTATCTTCATAAATATCAATCATGCTATATGCCATCTGCTTCTTTTAAACACTCATTTACTACCAATGGGTTTCTCCCTTGCTGGCATATTGATAAGTCCCTAGGTTTGATTATGTGTGAGAGCATCATACACTACTTGCATTTGCAATGACTGTAATGTCCCCTTCCTAGACTGTCTCAGTTGCAGTATGGTTAGCTTATCATCTTGACCCTTGTAGGCTGACAGTTTTGGATAGAGGGTCCTTCAAAGGCAGTATCTTGGTTGTCAGGTGACTTTACTTCTCTACAGTGTTCAGTTGGATCAAGATTGGACCTTTGCAGAGGTTTCTGGACTCGGTTTTACGAACTTACTATTTATAGTAAGTCATCTATGAGGAGTTTCTATTTTTAGCACTTGGTCACATGGCGATTGACAATCTTGACCCCTAGTTCAGATGGCGTAATGAAATATTGAATATTTGAGAAGATATTAATTTATTAATGGCCTTAAGGGATATTTAATTATAAAAGATTATATTATAAAGTTATTATTGAGTGGGGCCATTTGAGGGTCGTGTAATTAATACTCAATTATTAAAAGTACGCCCAAGATTATATTAATTGCCTAAGTCAATGACATGTTATTAAATTAACATTTTAATTGCTTCTTGGAGGTCGAACTTCTTGGGAGAAGTATAAAAAGGCTCCTTAGGCAAATCGAACTCATTCAATGTTGATTACTCTAATTTGTCTTTTATGAGAGCTTGGCAGTTTGTGAAGAAACTAGGGTTTCTGTAGATTCATACCATCTTCAGATTTTGGAGAATGGTACCTCTTCAGAACCAGACATACTGAGGTTGTGAAAGATCAACTGAAGCTTGCTAATAGAATGGCTTCATTCAAAAGTCATATTCGAGCTTATTGTGAAGTATTTTGCTGAGGGTTTTGAGTTGATTTTCATAAGGGAAGGATATTCTTGTGCGGCTGGTCAAACACTTCATTTGGCACATTTCCCAAGAATTGTATGGCTGTATTTATTGTTTGTGCTAGGCTGTACCACAGCTGAAAGGATGTCTTTATCATCAGAGGCAAATCACCTTGCTTTTTTGATCTCAGTCTTCACCATTGTTGACGCCTTGGTCTTTGGAGGGTTCTGCATTCAATGATTGGTGGGAGAAATCTGTATTCAGGCTGGCCGTACCATTTAATGCCCTCTTTCAGGAGGCTGCAAGCAAAACCGGGTTCTTCTAATTATATATATTGCTTGTTTTTTGTGTATGCATGTCCTCTATTCAACAATGTAATCATTCATCCATCAAAATAAGATCAGTCGCCATTATCCTAAAAGTAGTTTGCTTTAGCATTTGTCATTTCTTGCAATTTATTTGATTTGGCATCATTATTAGAAAAAAATACAAAACATCAGATATTTGCATAAGCCACAAAACCATTACAAAATCAGCAAAAACAAAAAAAATTGCATCTTCGAGCATTAGTTTGGGCTTGAGAGACACCAGGTCTCTTATAATGGTATCAAAGCACAATTTTCCTGGCATCCCGTGCTTTCAGATGTTATTTCATGAGCATAGACATCATTTTTTACACTAGGGGTAGAGGAACAGGGAACAAAGATTGGACAGGTCCCCCAATTTCGGAAGGAGAAACAGCTTCAGGGATTTTGGGTATTCACAAATCTAGTTCTGATAGTAGTGAGAACAGTGTCACCACACTTATGGCAGACAAAGAGATTCCTAGAGAGACTCCTGGAGATTCAGGGAAGGAGCTTGCTAGAGCAGAGAGTCTTGAGATAGAATTTAGACGAAGGCATGACAACATGATGGATATGATGTCTCTCCTTATAGGTAGGATGGACAAGAGCATGCCACAACAACGTATCATTCAAATAGGACAATCCAGTGGGACTGCAAGGGTTGATCAGCCATAGGTGACAGTTCAACAATAGTCATCCTTTAGTATTCCTGATAGTACTTTTAGCATTCGTGAGCGTAGGCTTGGTCAGCCTACTTTTATTGCCAGAGAGGTTCCTCCAGTTCAACAGGCAGAGCAGCAGGATCCTCAGCTAGAGGCCCAGACACCTCGTGGTTTGACAATGCCAGATGTGACCAGACATTTCACCGAGTACTCGACACTATCTCTTGAGATCAGGTAGGCTTTGACCTTTCACGAGTTTCTTGATGCTAAGAAACCCAGAGGTGGAGGTAGATTTGAGGACAAGGCTCCTCAGCAACATCCACAACCACATCAAGTGAATAGAGACCTTCAACATGCAGTTAGCAAGATCACCTTGCCTTATTTTGATGGATCAGATAAGAGTTCAACAAGGTCTTGGGTTCAAAAGTTAGATAATTATTTATCTTTGAGGCCAATGCAGGAGGACGAGGCCATCAAATTTGCTATGCTGCATCTTGATGGTTTGGCGCATGACTGGTGGCATCGCGACATGTATACACTTGGTCATCACCAGGTTACCACTTATTAGGAATTTACCCACAGGCTCATAGAACGCTTTGACAAAAAGGATCCAAAAATCTACTTCAAAGAGCTAGCTCAGCTCAAGCAATCAGGAAATCTGGATGCCTATATTGGTGAATTCCAGAATATATCAGTTATGGTGATAGGCATATCCGAGAGGAGACTTGTCATTCTGTTTATTGAGGGATTGTATGAGCTTATGAGAGGCTAGGTCAAAGCATTTGACCCCCCTACTCTACAGGAGGGGATGCGGAAGGCACGTAGTATGGAACTTGCAGCACCCCGCATCAAGTTCTCTTTGGGTTTATCATCATATATGAGGCCTAACAGACCATTTGATAAGAAGAATGATAATTCTGATTTCGAAAAAGAAGAATGCACCACCTTTTGACCGAGAAACTTTGAATGATTTGCGCAAGAAAAAGTTATGTTTTTGGTGTAAGGCCCCCTATGATGAAAAACATGTATGTCCTCTTCGTCCTAAGGCAAAAAGTAACCAAATGGAATGGTATTATGAGGGGGAAG
>CM021109.1:409336362-409406079 GCA_007115665.2 Sequoiadendron giganteum
TTGGGCATAAGTTCCCAAGTCTAATTTTTCTCTATCTAATCAAGCTCTTCTTTCATTGCCTTCACCCAATTATGATCATTGCATGATTCTTCCACAATATTTGGCTCAGTTTCTGAGAGTAGACATAGTAACACTTGCTCTTGGGCTGCTTTGCTTCTTGTGATGATTCTTTTATTCTTATCTCCAATAATCTGATTTTCTGAATGGTTTTTCTGTACATACCTTGGATTTTTTATTGAAGTTGTTGGAGCCCCCTTTGTCTCTTCTTCTTCTTTCTTCTTCTTTTATTCTTTGTCATTTGAGTTATCTGATTCATATTCAATATGCCTGTCATGATTTCTTTGAACATCTTCATCTACTTTCATATTCACACTTTCAACTATCTTGTTCAGTCTCTTGTTGTAACACCGGTACGCTTTGCTTCTTGTAGAGTAACGCAAAAATATACCTTCATCATCTCTATTGTCGAACTTTATAAGATTGTCTTCATCTCTCCGGATGTAGCATTTTCTTCCAATTTTTTTGAAGTACTTTACTATGGGAGCCTTCCATGCCATAGCTCATATGACGTCTTTCCATATTTACTCTGAAATAGTACTCTATTAAGAGTGTATACTATTGTGTGTATCACTTCTCTCGAGTAAACCTATGGTAAACCTGCTTCCATGATCATTGTTTTGGTTGCTTCTTGAACTGTCTGGCTCATTCTTTCCACTACACCATTTTGTTGTGGTGTTCTAGGGGTTGATAGTTGTCTTTTAATGCCATGTTTTTCACAGAACTTGTTGAATTCATCAGAAGTGAACTCTCCTCCTCTATTAGATCTTAAACACTTGATTCTCTTGACAACTTCATTCTCAACTCTTGCCTTGAGAATCTTGAATTTTTCCAAAGCCTCTGATTTTTCTCTTAAAAATGTGACCCAAGCTAGTTTGGAATAATCATCTACTAATAGCATGAAATAATTCTCACTTTGCAAGCTTCTTGTTCTAGTTGGACTAGATAGGTCAGTGTGTACAAGGTCCAACAATCTAGTAGATGATGCTTCTTTTCCTTGAAATTTTCCTTTGGTCTTTTTTCTTTCTTGACATCCTTTGTAGATAATGTTGTTTGGTTTGGTCAATCTTGGAAAATCTCCAACTACCCTTATTGAACTTATCTTTACCAAGTTGTCGAAGTTAATATGACACATCCTCTAATGCCAAATCCAACTATCATTTCTCTGAGAAAATAGGAATCTCTTTGTAGCTCATTCCAGTTGATACATATTCCCACTTGTTCTTTTTCCTACTACAATAACAATTTTGGAACTCTTCCGGGTCTCACAACCATCATCCTGAAATACAACATTAT
This sequence comes from Sequoiadendron giganteum, assembly GCA_007115665.2. Lineage (NCBI taxonomy): Eukaryota > Viridiplantae > Streptophyta > Pinopsida > Cupressales > Cupressaceae > Sequoiadendron > Sequoiadendron giganteum. Next base: position 409,337,716 of record CM021109.1, read on the forward strand.
AGCCATTCTCACACATCTATCCAACATTCAAAATATTATGATATAAAACCTTTACATAGTAAACATTATTAGTGTTATGTTTTCCATCAAATGTAATAGAACCAATTGCAACAATCTATGTTGTTTTATCATCTCCAAATCTAATAGAACCTCCATCATATTTCTCAAGTTTTACAAACTTACTTCTATCACCGGTCATATGATTCGTACATCCACTATCAATCAATCATTCATCTCTATTTCTTTTGACAAATAATGCAACTTTAGAGTTATCATTAGATTTTGGACCAATATTAGAGATATCAAATCTAGGTTCATCCTTTTCTACCAAAAAAAAAATCTTGATTATCTAATTCATCATCTAAAATACTAGCATTCTCATTAACATAATAGGCCTTCTTATTGATCTTTTTAAATTTTTGCCTTGTTCTTTTCTCTGGACACTTATTTGCTAAATGACCAATCTTTCCGCATCTAAAGCATTTAAGAGGTAGCATACCTTTGTACTTTTTTGTACCCTTCTTCAGTTTTCTTGTGAAGTTTGCTTCCAACTCATTTGAACTTTCACTATCCGGATCATCTTCTATTTTTGTGGCTTTGAAGGCAGTTTCATATTTCTCCTTTTATTTTCCAATTTTTCTCATCTCAAATGAGGTCAAGGTGCCAAATAGTTGCTCTCTGGTGAATTTATTTGGATCATAAACTTCCTCAATAGCCGAGATCTTCTCACTGTAGGTCTATGGTAGGGTCATCAGAATATTTTCCATAACATATTCATCTGTCAAAATGCCTCCTTGATTTTTGACTTCATTTACTACACCTTCAACTCTCTGAAAGTAGCTTGCTATATCCTCACCTTCTTCCATCCTCAAATTTTCATATCTGTGCTTAGCTATCAACTTCTTTGATAATTTGACTATATCATTTCCTTCATAGATTTCTTTCAACTTTTCCCAAACATCATAAGCAATTTCTAATGAAATAACTTTTGTTAACTCAGTCTTAGACAAAGCACTGAAGATTGGATACCTTGCCTTCTCATTCTCTTCATAGGCTAAAATCTCATCCGCACTAGGAGGACCACTTTTCGGTTCAATATATTTTGTCTCAACAACTTTCCAAGTTTTGTACCTTAGAGAAATAAGGTAACCTCTCATCTGCACTTTCCAGAAACTATAGTTAGATCCATAAAACATTAGAATTGTCTGTTTGTGCACCATTGGATCTACCCCAAGTGGTTAAGCTCTCCTTCAAGGAACCAAGGCTCTAATACCATTTGTAGTATAGTTTGGATAAATAAGAGGGGGGGTGAATCAATTATTATCAAAAAAAATTCTTATCCTTAATAAATCTAGAGCAACTCAAATCATTCAGATAGCAATTAAACAGATATGAACATGAAAGAACTTAACAACACCATGCACAAAGAACACCAGAATTTACATGGAAACCCAAGATGGTAAAAACCATGGAGAATGCTAATTCTCAATTATAAAAAACTAGTTAAGGTGATTTTACAAGGGCTCATTGCCAAGTTGCTTACTGTAGGGTGGCTCACTACTGGTTGGGCTCACTACCCGGCTATTATATCCAAAGATACAAAAAGGCTCACTACCAAAAGAGAAAGGCACATTGCCTATAGAAAATGGCTCACTACTAGAGGAATAATGAAAAGGGAATCCACCACAAAAAGAACTGTCACCAATAGTCACACCGGAAGTAACTCGTTGTCTATTGTCTCTGATATAATTCTACACAATGTCTAGATCTTTAGATTAACATTCACCACACTTGATTTCATCGAACGGGATCAACTTTTACTTATACCATTCCATGCCTTCATAATCTTCCCAAGTCGGCTAAGCACAATTCCAATTCATGCTTACATAAACTCCTAAGTTGACCAAACACAATTTTGAATTAGGTCACCACAAAAACATTCCCATTGTGGAAGGGAATGAAATGTGGACCACACATAACCTCCTCTCTCAAATCAACATGCTACATGTTGACCATGATATCCAGAAACATAGAATAGGATATACACATTACAATGCAAGCAATGTTCTAAGACATGCTAACCACTTTCCAGATTGTTCTGGACCCAAAAGAGTGTATCTCATTATGTTGCAAGATGTATGGGACCAGGACAAGCATGGTCGAAGATGGATCATCACAACACAACATCTGGAGTATGCCAATCCGAATCACCAAAGAAAAAAATTAAACCTTAATCAATCAACCAAGATATGTTGACATCAATGACAACCATTAATGACAAAAATCAACATCATCACATTCCAACATAAGATGCTTAGAATAACAAATCTATGTTATTTGAAATATCTTAAGTGATAATTTAATGGATTATGTTCTCCTTTATTATGATATGTTGTGATAATGTGAGATGTATGCATGTTGATGATTTGTGGATGCATGATGGATGCATAATGATTTTATTTTTTACCATCATTAAACCAGGTTAGCATGGAAAGAAGACAAAAGAAATAAGATGAATGATTTGACCATTGATTGTGAAGATTGATTCAAAATTCCAACAAGTCCATGATCCACCAAGACTTTATTAGATATGGTGATGAGAGATAATGATGATGATGATTTTCTCATATCTTTGGATTGGAATTTTTTGTCATTCCTTATGTTTGATACAACACATAGGCATGATGCATCAAGGTATTGATAACCAAGATGGCATTGTATCTAGTGTAATGAACTTTGACTCTACAAACAGATAAGATAGTTCTTGTTCACACCTTGACATACGAAAACCTTGTCAGAATGTAGTTTAGAAGCTTAGAATATGTCGAACCAAATTATACACAATAGTCAACAATCTACCCCAAACAACTTCCCTACACACAACTAAGCAACTATGCGCCAAGATTATTTTACAAGAATACCCACAAGCACAAAAAATGAAAGATAATGATCAATGCCCCATTCCTTTCTCTCTAAATAATTTTGATTGACATCATCGAGAGGTCCTTGTAATGAGTCAATAAGATAAATCAGAAAAAAAGTCAATTCTATTTATATCTCTTGCCAGTTTAAATATAGCTAAGGTGATTTTTGATGCTAATGTCCATCACAGGAAAGATTCATCCTAGGGCATGTTGATTAGATATTTTGATTAGGATAAGGTGTGTGATAATCCATTGATAGAAACGCTTTTTACTCATTTACCTATGATTTTGACTTTAGATTTTAAAACTTATGGTTCTCACTTTATGACTTGCGATACTTGCTTTCTTATTTGTTTTGCCAAAGGTTGAAGGTGAGGATCAGTTTATTATGGATGAAGGTTATTGCAAGTGAAAGAGAGATGGGATGGATGGTTTTGGGGTTTTTGGAATAATTCAATGTTTTTGGTTGTTTTGAAAATGTTTTGAGGTTGTTTAGGGTTTTTTTGAAAGTTTATGTGAATTTTTTTGGTTTTCGATTATTTGAGGTTGTTTAGGGTTTTCTCTAAGATATTTGATGTTGTTTAGGGATTTTGAATTTTTTCTAATGTTTTTATTTTTCAAGTTTTTTTGATGTTTAAGGCTTTTTCAGTTTTCAAATTTTTAGGGTTTTTGAGATATTTGAATGTTTAGGGATTTTTTGAGGTTTATGACCAAGAACCTAACCTAAAAAAAGAATATCCTAGGGGCCTCAAGGGCTGATCAAATATTAGTCTTTCCTACGTTATACACGTAGAGACCACGTAATTTGACTGACTTGACTTATTAGCGATCAGAAATGAATAGTTGATGGATTGTCAATTTATTATGACAAACTCCTAAAGGACTGACCTAGGGTGTCTCGAGGGAAAATCAATGATGGCCTTGCCTATGTTCAAGCTCAGAGACTCATAGTTCGACATGGTACTATTTTTTGGTTTTTTGATGTTTGACCTTTTTAGGGATTTTGATGTGTTTTAGATGTTTTGGGATTTTGACTTTACAATTTTTTTGAATTTTTGGATTTTAGCTATATAGGATTTTGGATGTTTTTGGATTTTATTATGAACATTTATGAATGTTTTTGGGATTTTTGAGATAGATTTCCAATAACCTTATGACATACAAGAACCTGATTCAATCCATAATGAATCGCCCCTAGTGTTATGCAATAGACTACCTCGATATAGGTAGGACAAATTGACCTTAGGAATGTGCCATGTAGTACTAAAAGGGATACAATACTTCACAATATCAAGCTATGATATAGACATAGATGGGTGATGGAATAAATAGGATGAATGGTGTGATGGATGGATGTGATGCAAAGAATGATAGGATAAAAAGCCAAATAATAGATGGAGGTGCTTTATTTATGTGAGACGCATGTTTGCCTAGTTTTCACCAAGGTATTTTCCCAAAGTGCCACCAAAGTGGTTTTCACTAGAGGACGATTGTTTTTCTTTACTTTTTTCAATCCTTTTTCTTATTTTTTTGAATTTTGATCATTTTTTGATTTTTTTGTATTTTTTAGATTTATACCCTTCAAGCCTAGGCATAAAATTTTTTAAGATGCAAAATATTGGTTAGTTCCTGCAAGGGTTCGCCTTCAAGCATTGACAATTGATATGCTCTTGATCCATAGCTTGTTAGGACAACAAAGGGACCTAACCAGTTAGGCTCAAACTTTCCTTTATTGTCCTGATCTGGAAGATTTTTTTTATTCTGTTTTAGGACAAGATCCCCTACCTAGAAAGATTGACACTTGATCTTCTTGTTATAGCTCTATTTCAGTCAGTTTTTGTATACTTGCAAGTGATTAAGGGCATCAAGATGACATTCATCCAAGAATTCTAGCTCATTAAGTTGAGATACTCTGTATTCTTCATCAATGATCAGATTCTACAATGACACTCGCTACGAGGGAAGCTCGACCATAATAGAAAACATGGCTTCTAATCCATAGACCAAGGAGAACGGGGTTCCACCTGTAGGTATGTGGATACTAGTTCGAGAGGCCCAGAGGGCAAGATTTAACTGTAGATGCTAGTCACAACCAACTTCATTGACCATTTTCTTTAGGATTTTTATAATGGTCTTGTTTGTAACCTCAGCTTGACCATTGCCTAGGGATAATACAAGGTAGAGAATGATGTTGAATGTTGAATCTTTTACATAGCTCATTCACATCCTAATTCTTGAAGGGTGTTCCATTTTCTGAGATACGAGTTTGTGAAACACCATAACAACAGCTAAGGTAATTCAAGATAAATTTAGCATATTTTTTTCCTATTATGTAGGTCATCAGAATGGCTTAAACCAACTTGACAAAATACTCAGTGGTTATGATGATAAACTTGTCACCATTAGATGAGGTGGGAGTAATTTTTCCTATGAGGTCAAGCTCCCGCTACAAGAAAGGAGAAGGTATGACCATTGGTTGTAACTCTTGAGCTGGAGCATGAATAATATCTCCATATTGTTGACACTGGACACACTTCTGCTCATACTAATGGGATTCTCTTTCCATGGTTGGCCAATAGTACCCCGTCCTCAACGGTTTTTTAGCTAGATTCATACCACTAGAATGTGAACCACATACGTCATCATGTACTTTTGTTAAGGTGGTCAAGGGTTCCTCTTGGTTAAGACATTGTAGTAATGTCCCCTCGATGCTTCAGCGGTATAAGGTATCACCTAGGATCACGAATTGGGATTCCTTTTTAACAAAGGTATTTTTTAAGGTTGGAGGTGATATCAGATGGGAGGGTTCCTCTACTAAGGTAGGTAAATATATCATGATACCACAAGGAGCCAGGACCAATAATGACACATGCAAATTTAGATTCAAGGATTTCAAAAGTTGGTACGAGAAGTTGTTCTACCAAGAATTTGCATTAAAGGACATTGTGTGGCATATCCGACAATGATCCAATTGTTGCCATGGCATTTGTTGCTTGGTTGTTCATGTGAGGAATTTGGTCAAAATTTATATCAATGAAAAGGTCCTTGAGATTTTCTACCATTTTCTTGTAAGGAGTAAGCTTTTCATCCTTAGTTTGGTAGTTGTCATTGACTTGGTTGATAACCAGTTGTGAGTCCCCATAGACTTTCAACTCCTGTATCTTCCATTGAACTGTTATCCTTAGACTTGTGATTAGGGCTTCATACTTAGTAATGTTGTTAGTGTAGTGTAGGAAAATGTATACCCTTGAATTTTCACACTTGTTTGGGCCTCCTTGATTTATTTATTCTTTATTTATGTCTTAATTGGTCCTATTTTGCATCCACAAGCCTAATAAACTATATCTTTTTATGGCTAATCCTGACAAACATAAAAGGATAAATGATAATTTAATGGTTATGGTTGTGTGTCCCTAATTTTTGGACAAGGACTAAGACGCCACCTAGGGTGTATTTATCCTCCAAAGGTCTTGGGACCCTGATTTCAAAGGCACATTAAATGGGCCCCTTTTGGAGTCTGTGCCTTGATTTTCTAGCCTCGGGACTAAGATGCCACCTAGGGCATCTTAGTCCTCCTTAAGTTATTTTTGGGATTTAATTTCAAATCTTGGTAGGATTTAGCCTCCTTTAATTAATGATTTTATATGTCAACTTGTTGTGGTGTAATTTTGAGATATTAAGCATGGATAAGTATAAATACAAGGTTATTCCACTCATTTATCATCTAAGCATTCAAGTATTCATGCATTATAGCAAGTTTTTGATCAAGAGAGCATTCAAGAGAAATTCATCAACCATTTGGAGCTATCATCAAGATTCGAGCTTCATATCAAAGATATTCCTGCATGATGTGTGTTTTTGAGCTAACTTTTGTGATGTAGGGTTTTGATTCAAGCAAGCAATTCAAGATAATATCTATCAAGCATTCCTCCAATTCAAGATCTACATCCAAGCTAGCCACTTCATACAAGTTTACAGAACTCATAACAAGGGTTTGGTGAGTTGCAACATAGCACTTTGTTCATTCATCATTTCCCTTTATTATTTCATTTCATCCCAAGGTTTACCAACAAGGGGTTTGACCAAGGCAAACCCCCATTTACTAACAATCAACAAGTTTTTCCTCTCTTGCATATTTGTTTTTGCAGATTTAGGTTGAAGACTTGAAGACCATTTGAAGTGCAAAGTTGCAAAGTTGCAAAGTTGCAATGCAAAGTTTTAATATCCACAGAAAGTTACCTACAGGCCAGATCTGGAAGTTTACGGGACTGAGTCAGTAGTAAGGGAATCTTAGTCCTCCCAATGGTATTTTTCAAAGATTCTTTCGGATTCTATTTTGACATCCAAAGATTTTCCATTTCCCTTGAAAAATAGCAATGGGACTAAGACAACAACAAGTGCATCTTAGTCCTCCCTAGCATAGTTTGAAAAAAAAATGAATTTCTAGGATCCTCATCACATTTTTAGACTTCCTAGGTACACACATCCTAACTTTTTGTTACTTAATTTTGTCATTTGCATTCATCATTTGGCTTGCATTACTAGATTTTGTGAGTTGAATGTTAAGTTATCTCTTCCAAGATTTTTCTTGGTGGTGAACCCTTCAAAGCCTAAAAGAACCCCCCCAGGTCTTTCTTGTTGAGAATTGACTCACCTTTGTGTTGATAGTCAATCCAATTTGGCATCCTAGGGCATTCCTGAATGACAATTGGAAAAGAGTGGTGTTTTATGACCTAAGTTATAAAGCACAAACACATTTTCCATATTGTTCAGTTAGTACACTGAAATGATAACATGTATGAATTTAGAATACAATCACCTTGATGGGTGATAAAGAGAATACCCGCCCCTGATCCATGTTGGATGAACGATCCATCAAAGTATAGTTTCCATTGATATATGTTGTATTGACAAGAAACACTGATTCATCAGGGAATTCGGATATGAAAGGGTTCTCTGTATAGATAGGTGTTTTTTTTAATTTGGTCCACGATCACTTGTCCTTCGATTTCCTTACGATCCACATACTCTATGTCAAATTTAGTCAAGATCATTACCCATTTGTCCATTTGCCTAGTGAGAGTTGCTTTGGATAATAGTACTTCAATGGATCGATCTTTGCAATAAGCTTGATTTGATGTGACAACATGTAGTGTCTAAATTTTTTTGAAGAAAAAACCACTACTAAACATACTTTCTCAATGGATAAATAGTTCATTTGATAGCCCACCAAGGTCCTGCTGATGTAATAGATGGCTCTTTCCTTTCTGTTTTCATCATGTTTTTCTAAAAGAGCACCTAATGTTGCTGATGTTGTTGAGATATACAGGATCAATGGTTTGTTCGGTATCGATGGAATGAGCATTGGAGGTGTCAATAAGTAGTCCTTGATCTTCTAGAAATCTTTATCACACTTCTTGGTGTGGGAGCACCTCAAGTTTCATTATATTGTAATGTTTTAGTTAGTTAGCATTTCGGGGGACCATGTTAAATGATTAAATAGTTAAAATTGCAATGCTAGTTCATACAAAAGATTGAAAAACAGTTGTAATCGAATGGGCATATCGGGTAGGGAACGGTTTAGTTAACTACCTTAGAATCTCTTTTAAGAAAGAACATGTGTAACTGAATGGGAGATAGAAAGGGGATAAAGTGGAGATACAGAAATATAGCGAAGTGAGTAAAAATAGAAAGTGGAAATCGGGCTCTCTGGCCAATGTACAAACATGAATGCAGAGTTAATATATGCTTATGTTTAAGTGAAGTTTTTGTTTCTTGTTGGGTTAGCTTACTCTCTATCTTCCTCAGTATAATGGTTTGCAAATATGAATGTCGTTTGGTTTGAAGGAATTTGTTTGTTGGTGGACTGTGTTAGAATAACCACTGTTACCTGTGGTTCAGGTTCTTTGTGAATAGTCCCGAAAGATATTCTTTCTTTCCCGGAGCAACCCGCGACCCACATCATGGTGGAAGCTTGACCTTTTTGCTCATGGTTCGGTTCTTAATGATAGTCTTGTGTCTTCGGCCTTTGCACAGCAAGAAGGTGGTGAACAATATTGGTGAGTAGTGTGTATGACTCGGCATTGAACTGCATAGAGGTGGCAGACAGTTACTTGTAAAGGGATGGAGAATATGGAATGAGTATGGCGTAGAGTGGCTGGCTTCGCTACCGACAGACCCGAATGGAATGGAATGGAGAGAAGGTGTACATGCTGTGAAGACCCGCATGAGATGTAAATTAGGAAGTTAACAACAGGCGTCTTTAAGAATTTGAAATGTGTGATAAGGCATCGTTGCTATAGGAAGTTTAGTGTTTTTGAGTTCCTCCGCATCAGAATGGTATCAGAGCTCAAAAGGTTCTGAGTGTGTAGAAGGCAATCTACACCAAGCAGTAGCATGGGTTCTTGGTTGCACGGTGACCCCTCCAAACTGTAGTAAGGACGTTGTGAAGATCTCAAGCTGGGGTCTTCGTATTGTCTCCACCACGATGCAGCTGGGTAGAAGGTGCAATGAGAGCAACCACTAAGAGAAGGGTGGGAAGCATCTTCCAGAATCATGTGTGGATGAGATGGCAGTACGGTGGTGGTGTGAAGCAGCCGCATGCAGAGAGGAGGACAACAACCAGTATGAACTCCATTGATGGGAGTCATGTGATAGCAACAAAGGACGCAGCGGAAGCACTGATTTGGTGATAAAGACACAGAGGCGAACGATTTGAATTGCAGCAATCTCACCTCGGCATTTCCATGGGACTTGGAAATCTATTAAGTCTGGGAGTATGGTGTGGGAGCACCTCAAGTTTCATTATATTGTAATGTTTTAGTTAGTTAGTATTTCGAGGGACCATGTTAAATGGTTAAATAGTTAAAATTGCAATGCTAGTTCATACAAAAGATTAAAAAACAGTTGTAACCGAATGGGCATATCGGGTAGGGAACGGTTTAGTTAACTACCTTAGAATCTCTTTTAAGAAAGAACATGTGTAACCGAATGGGAGATAGAAAGGGAATAGAGTGGAGATATAGAAAGATAGTGAAGTGAGTAACGATAGAAAGTGGAAATCGGGCTCTCTGGCCAAATGTACAAACATGAATGCAGAGTTAATATATGCTTATGTTTAAGTGAAGTTTTTGTTTCCTGTCGGGTTAGCTTACTCTCTATCTTCCTCGATATAATGGTTTGCAAATATGAATGTCGTTTGGTTCGAAGGAATTCATTTGTTGGTGGACTGTGTTAGAATAACCGCTATTACCTATGGTTCGGGTTCTTTGTGAATAGTCCCGCGCATGATGACAGTCCCGAAAGATATTCTTTCTTTCCTGGAGCAACTTGCGACCCACATCATGGTGGAAGCTTGACCTTTTTGCTCATGGTTCGGTTCTTAAAGATAGTCTCATGTGTTCGGCCTTTACACAGCGAGAAGGTGGCAAACAGTATTGGTGAGTAGTGTGTATGACTCGGCATTGAACTGCATAGAGGTGGCAGACAGTTACTTGTAAAGGGATGGAGAATATGGAATGAGTATGGCAAAGAGTGGTTGGCTTCGCTACCGACAGACTCGAATGGAATGGGATGGAGAGAAGGTGTCCATGCTATGAAGACCCGCATGATATGCAGATTAGGAAGTTAACAGTAGGGTCTTTAAGAATTTGAATTGTGTGATAAGGCGTCGTTGCTACAGGAAGTTTAGTGTTTTTGAGTTCCTCTGCATCACTTCTCATCCCACTTGTAAGTTATTTCTTTATGGAGAAGATGCGAGAAAGGGTGGATTTTATCTGATAATTATGTTATGAACCTTCCGATGGACTACAATCTTCCTTGTAACCCTCTCATCTCCTTCAACATTTGTGGTGGTCCCATGTCTAGAATGGCTTTTACCTTTGGTGGATCAATTTATATCCCTCTTTGTGAGACGATATAACCCAAGAGCTTCCCTAATGTAACCCCAAAGACACTTTTTTGAATTCAATCGTACCTTGTACTCTTCAAGTCTGTCAAAGATGGGTCCCAAGATTTCTATGTACCCTCTCCTTTTCTTGAATTGGACAAAATATCATCCACACGGTCTTCGACTATTTTGTGGATCATGTCATGAAAGATGAGGGTCATTGCTCTTTGATAGGTCACTCCTGCATTATTCAACCCAAATTGCAACATGTTCCAACAATATGTTCCCCATCAACAAGTGAATACAATTTTATGTTGACCCTCCTAGGCGATCATGATTTGATTATATCTTGAAAAATCATCCATGAGTGATAACACTTCATGCCCAACTATCAAATCCATGATGATGTCGATGTTAGGAAGAAGAAAATCATCCTTTGGGCATGCTTTGTTCAAGTCTCTAAAATCCACGCATATTATAATGCCCCCAATGGGTTTGGAGACTGGTACCAGGTTGGAAACCCACTCAACATAATCTATCGATCGGATGAATCCAACGTCAAGAAGCTTTTCTAACTCAAGTTTCACCAAGAGTGTTATCTGAGGGTGCATCTTCCTTAGTTTTTGCTTCACTAGTTTGGCTTAAGGACAGATTTCTAAATGATGCACAACCACTTCTGGATCTAGTCCTAGCATATCAATGTATGATCAACCAAAGTTATCTCTTCGTTCTTTCAGCTGCTAGGTTTTTATGTTCTTTATCTAACAAGGATTTAAAATAGAAAGTTATCTTGGGTGCTTCTTTTATTTTCACATTGACTGGAGTGGCCTTTTCTGCTAGAACTATTGACTTCTCTAGATGCATTACACTAAGGGGAGACTGAATCCCTCATTCTTGGGCACCTCGGAGAGGTTTTCACCCTTGAATGTGTCATTTCTTTTTACTATTTTAGTATCAAAAATTACCACAGTGTGGTTTTCACTCAAAGATCTGCATGTTAGTTGTTGTTGGATAGGACAACTGAGAGGGGGGTGAATCAGTTGTCACAGATTATAACCTTAAATTCAATTACCGGAACTAACACATAAATTGATTAAATAATTAACCATCAGATGTAAATGCACAAACACAATAACACCATATTTACATGGAAAACCCGATGAGGGAAAAACCACAGTGAAGATTTAACTCACATTATAGAGAATATCAAAAGTGATTAAAAAAAGGCTCACTGCCTAAAATAAGGACTCATTATCCATAGGGCTACAACCCGGAGGGCTCACTACCACAGAGATACAAAGAAGACAAAGAAGACTTGCTACAAAGAGATAAAAATCCTAATGTAACAAAGATTCCACCACAATCACTAATCAACTTGCATGAATGATAGAGTTTGCCTTCTGCTCACTGCATCTAAAAACTCAACGTTAAGCTTCACACTGATCAACCACACACCTAACTCACACACTTTCAGAATAGCATCAAAGTCACATTTTCTCTTTCACTTATTTTCCTTCTTTTCTTATGTATGTAATTTTCATTGTTAGCACATTTTGTATTTATACTATCTCCAACCTTGAAAGGATACAAAGTCTTCCATCCAACTTCAAATTCAAATTAGGTAGTATATATGACATAAATATGGTATATATAAGAGGTATTGGTTAGTTTATTATCATCATATTATGTATTTTATTCTTAACGAAGATTATTGGAGGCAACCATGTGAAAGTAGCTTTTTTTAAGGTTCCCCTCTAAGTGGCTTATTATTATCAATTATTTCATAGCATATTTCTTATTATATTCTTCTCTTGTGCAAGTTATTTAATCACAAGTGGTATTAAAGCATGATCTTAACATCTAGAATGAAATAAATAAGGTGTTTTTTTATTTACAAGGTCGATTTATGAAGCACACATATTTTTCAATTTTATGAATTATTTTTTATAATTTAGAGAGTTGGTCAAGGATATGTTGAGGCTACTACGAACTAGAATTGAGATTATCTGAAGTAATTATGAATTTTTTTTTTATCAAATTCACATAAGGCTACAAATAAATAAATTTATTAGATGTATTTTAGAAAAGTGAGTTCTAAATGTAGGTAAAATATAATACTTTTAAAACCTTTTAATTTTTTTTAAAAGTTAATGTGAAAAATATTTTTGGTGATATCATGGCTAGGGGTTTAATGAAAAGAAAGAGAATGAATCCAAAGTCTCTTAATAAATATAATTCCTAGTGAAATTTTGTAAAACTTACCCTCTACACTTTGGGCTTTGCAAAACCCAAGAGGGCGATTGCTACAATGTAATTTAAGATACTCTTGTGTCAATTACCTCATACACTGTAAAATAATAGATATATTCTCCTATATGTTGCTTGATAGATGAAAAAACTCAGAGATCTGGCTAATCCTAACAACATTTAACATTCTAAAGCATGATAATATGGTAGAACATCATTCCAACATTCATTTCCAAACAGAAAGTAAAGATTAAACGATTGAATGTATTTGTTTGTGAAAGACCAAGAAGATGTAACATAAACACAACTTAAAGTGGTCAGTGTCTTATCCTAGGGTATGGAGTCTCAACCAATGTAATGGAAAACATATAACAATGTTTCATCTAAACATAACAAAGCTACTTAATGATGCATTACACCATTAAACTCATAAATCTAAACCAATAATACTTAAATGATTCTTACATAAATTTACATAAATATTTCTCTGTTAAAATTTTACTCATTCTTTGAACAAGTGCATTAACAGTAAAAAAACATTCAAAGGAAAGACAATGAAGATGAATTGAACGATCTTTGATTCATTTCATTCATAATTCATGTGAAATATACAATAGGATCTAACACCGGCTTTGGAAATATGCCATTATATTCCAAACATGATAGTACTGTTATACAACATTAACAATCACAAAGAATCAAAACTCAAGACCTAGAAAAAGACTTAGACATAAAAAGTATTTGCGCTTTGTATTACAAAAGCTCTTCCAAAATCAATCAACAACCTATGTAAATGGCCTTAAATTCCCTTTTATAAAACAAGGGAGAAACAAGCTTTAGGCCATTAAACATGTCACATTTTCATTTGACATTCATTTACATTTCAAAATAGAGGTACAACTAAAAGCTCATGGAGGGAATATTTCAAGGACAAAGTAGTTACAAAATTTGTTACATCCATCATTCTTTCCCAAAATATCTGAAGTAGTTGGTTTGTGCTTTTTACGCTTCCTTTCTTCATTCCTCTTGTTGTGGACCTAGGAAAGCTCAGCTGGCAAGCGAAGGAAAAATCCTATTGTGCAAGATGAAAAAACACATTTTTTGGTGCCCTTGAAGACCTCTAAGATTGTTGAATAGTGAAAATAGACAAAAATTGTTGGCACATCACCATTGAAGAAGTTTATAAATTACGAATATCATTGCACTTCTTGTCCCAATAAATATAATCCTTTTCTAAGGGCCAATTGAAGGCCATGAATTCATCCAACTTTGTTCTATATGGACCATACCTCTCCATTATCTAACTTGGATCTTTATCAAACTCCTCTAGGAATGTGATAGTGATAGACAATTTATTCATGCTATCCTTCGACATGTCTATCTTGACATCTCCATGCTCACAAATTAAGGTAGCCTCTACACCAATGACAACATCCATATGAGCTCTCCACTATTCATATGTTTTGAAAGCTCCATTATTATCAAGAATTTCTAGCAAGAGGCCAAGATCATTTTCATCAAACTTCCTAAGCAATGCTCTGATCCTCTTCTCAAGTGGATCTACTAACCTCTAGCAATCAATAATTTCTTTCACCATCTTGTAAGTAGGGGAAATTTGCATTGGCTTGTTCTGATCATGTGTGGATCTTATAACCATACTTTTTAGTGCACTTAGCCTAGGGACCCATTTTTGCATTAGTGGGATAGCTATTTACTTATCCCCCTCAAACATCCTTATTGAATTGAACATCAAAGAATAATTTGAGTGAACACTATTCACTCTTTTTATTGTTTTCCCTAAACAATGCTCCAAAATAATAGAAACTATAAAAATGTTGTTATCCTCATTTAATGCAAATAATTTATCATATGCCTCTAACTGTTAAATTAGTTCCCTTTTTCTTACTTTTCTTCCTGGAGGGGGAGGTGTTGCTAAAGTACTTGGGGTTAGATGTGCAATTGGTACATCTTCCTCATTATATACCACCATTTCCATAGAAGGTGGAGAAGGTGATTGGACAAGAGGAGGTGGTGGAGATGGAACATTATCTTGCACTTGTGGCATAGGTGACAATGATTGCCCTTGTTGTTGGCTTAACAACATCTCATTCTGTAACTCTAGATTAGAAATCCTCTGCTTATTTTTATTATAATCAATTAATAAACCATTATACTTTTTAGTCTCCTCATCACACTTTTCTTGTAGTGACTCCACAATAGTCTTGGTGAAGTGTGCAACATTTGCTGCCATTATAGTTTCTTCCACTACAAGAGTGTCTAAGACCCTTTTGATTATTAGTCCACCTCTCAAATCAACAATATGCTCTACAACCTCAGGCTTATTGGTATTGGGGGCCAATGCCAAAATAGCTAATGTGTCCCATTGTGTGATAAATCCTGACCCTTGTAATGCAACCAAAGCCTCCTCATGAGATGCATATACTTGTGAACTCTACCTCTTAATGGTATCAAAATAAATAACAAAGGATAAATCCCATTCAAGCAAGAGAAGTATGCCACTCTCCCTCACAAGTCTTCTTCCTTCATCAAGCGTGAGCTCCTTTTTCTTAGCCTTCATTTCTGCCACTACCTTCTTATATATGACTTCCCTAGGTAGTTTAGGGGACTTGGCCATTTCATCTTTCATTACGTTCTCATACTCATCTCTTTTGGTCCTCCACACATACTCATTTAATGCATCTGTCTTGTTGAATGCATCATCAGTCATGAAATCAATGCAAGCCTTTTCCCTAACATCATCTGCATTGTCCAATCTAGTTAACAATGCCTTTGTGAACCTGTATTTTAGAACTGACAACTCTACCCCTCTTGTAGGTGATGGCATGTTTTGTATTATATCATCAGAGGTCACAACAACTTCATCATTTGAGTCAAGAGGGTACTAAAATATTATTGGTGTTTGTTCAACTTTTCTCTTAGGAGAGGGCTCTCTTGGTGGTAAATCCAAATAAATAACCCTGTGAACAGGGGATGGAGGCAGTGGAGATGGTGGCAAGTGTGGCATAGGGGAAGATGGCCTAGACTCCTCATATTGTGTAGGAGTAGCAACTGTCTATTCTTTTCTCACAATCTCCTTGTCTTCTTCTTGAGAAGAAATATTATGTTTTAGGTGGTTGATATGAAGGCCTATCCTCAACCATGGGGGATTTCCCCTTATCTTGAACTTCAATCTTCTCCCAAAGCTACCCCACAACTCTATCAAAATTCTATAATATAGTCTCAATTCTTAGCATCAGATCTATTATATCCATACAAGTTCCCCTAAAATTGGCATCCTTTTCCTATCTTTCTTGCTCCAATTTAGAAAATTCCAATCATTTCACCTTTCTATCCTCTACTTTCTGTAGGTCAAACTCATTCCTGATGATATCTTTAGGATAATCAAATACATACTAAAACTTACTTGACTTGATCCTTGTTTTCAAAGCTGCAACAAAACCTTTAGGGTCATGATTTCTTGCTCTACAATTCTTCATCTTCAAAGGTGAAATCATATTGAGGATATTCCTCCATTCCTCCTTTATCATTACAAGTTCTAAAAATATGGTGTATGTAGGGAAAAGAGTTCCCTTTTTCTATCCCACCAAAAATACATATTTGACTTTCCCAAGTTGCCACATAACTTCTAAGAAACCTATTTTGAGTGGCACAACCCTTGGTAGCACATGTGGAGCTACATTAGTACCATATACTCTCATAATAGTGCAACTAGCATGAGAAATGGCATCCCCCCAGTTATGATCAATTCCCAAGTTAGAACTTTTCTCCTTGGGGCTCAGGAAGAAATGCAATTCTTTGAAAATTATTGGGAGATCCCTCACCAAATAGCTTTTCAACTTTGCAGCAAAAATATTTGAAAAAGAAACAAAAATAGAATTGTGATCATGCTTATCTAAATGATAGTTCTAGCATTGGACTAGAAGAGAATTTTTGTTCTCATATCTCAAATTCAATGGCATGTCTTTCCCAAATACTTGCTTTCCCTTAGCCAAAAATATGTGGCATAATAATGAGTACCACCAGAATCTCACCCTAGTCTCACCATTATTGAGGGATATTAGGAACTTGTGAATCTCATCAAACAAGTAAGTAGAAAAGTCATATAATTTTTTACCATCACATGTTGGATATTGGCTGCCATATACATGTAAGCCATTGGCATTATTTATGGAGGATCGAACCTTAGAATCTGACATAATGTTTGGAACATTCTGACAAAGTAGTACTCAAACATATCAATTGGAAATGGTTATTTGCCAACATATGTGAGCTTCATCTTGATCCATCCCTTCCCCTTTACCATGAAGTTTGGTAAAATTGTCACTGTGAGGGCATTCATGTTTGTTTCATACTCCTTTCTCAGAGCTTCAATATTGATTGGCTCAATTGCATCAGGGTTGAGGTTGAAAATCTCAATAAATCTCTCCCGACTTAGCTTCACCATTTACACTCCTAAAATTTTGACCTTACAACCCTAATGTTAGGGTCATAGTTTGCAACAATGGGCTTGAGAAAGTCTACATCCAAATAGACATTTGGTACTGCAAGCTTTCCCATGTCCAGTCTCTAACCATTGTAGGTAGGAACATTGGAATTTCTCCTCCCGAACCAGTACTTGAATAATTCTCATCTTGATACATTTTTCAAATCTACATCCCTTATGGCATATTGTTTATCTATAATGCCCTTTTCTATTCCTGGGCCTTGGAACATTAGTTTACCTTGAATTTAATCCATGGTCACAACTGAATCCTTCAATTGGTTCAACACATCCTCATGAAGTCCTTTCTTAGATGTAGAACTAGAGTCTTGGGCCTTTGGGGGTTCCATTCTTAATCATTTCACAACCTAGGGCTTTCTAAAATGCGGTTGACAATTTTTGCAAGGTGGTTTAGGAGTTCTTAAGTAGGTGCACAAAAATAAGGGAAAATTTTAAAGAAATTTGACAACAATTCAATGAATTTCAAACCTTAAAAGAAACCTAGCATACAATTTCAAAACACAAAATAAGAAAATGCACATAATTTCATAGGAAATTAGACACAAAGGATGTAATTTTCACTTACTAGTGTTCAAATTATAGAAAACCCTAATTCTTGGCTGTTGAAAGCTTGTACTCCACAAGAATAGTATTTAAATCTCTTCAAGATGATTTGGTAACTTGAATTATGCTTTAAATCCTACTTTTATGGTGAAAAATTCCTTAAATTCGATGAGAAAACATCATGTCTACCATTACTTCTCGCTCACATGAACCAAAACAACTCTATCAATCCAATTTCACAATTTTAAATCATAGTCATTGATCTTGTGATGGTTTGGATCATTAGACAACTCATATGGAGTCAATTGAGTTTGAAAACTTGACTCAATTTGACTTCAACATCAAACTAATGAGAAAATTCCATGTGGAGAAGCCTTGCATTGTCACCATGGGCTCCACCATCCTTTGGAAGCCTTAAAAATGCTTACATGTCACTTCCCCACAATCCCACATGAATCTAATGGGAAGAAGATCAAGGGTTGCAGGATAGTGGGGGAGCTACCACATTGCTCCATGTGTCCAACTTGTGTGCCCTTTAACCTTCCAAGCTTACACCCATACTTAGAAACTTTTCAACATATGTCTTAAATCTTTGGAAGATAGATAGATGAGATTATATCATCTCAATCACCTTTTAACAATTACAATGTCAAATCCCTTTACTCGCACGAACCTGAAATATTTGGTGAAATATTTGCCTCCAGTAATAGTTCACTGAACGCTCCAGATACTACCATGTGGAAGCCTCCCACAATCCTGCAATTGGCCTAGATTTTCTTAAAGACTTATCGCAAGATGGCGAGGAATGGTTCAGATTGCATCTGCATATTTCCATCTCAACTGTTAGATGAAGGGCCCACCATTAGCACCCTTTATAAGCTTGTTGGTCCCATTAAAGAAACTTGACATGTGGCATATGCTCGCTATTCTGTACTACATATTCCTTGAATATTTTATTGCTATGAGATAATAGGGAACCAATGAGAGTTGAGTATTTGACATATGTGGGGCCAAGTCAAGCCTTTTAAAGAGTCTTTAGTGCATGTGCTTTAAGTTTATAACTTAAAGCGGGGCCATCCTTAGGTTATTTGTTTTAGACATACTAAAACACTTTCAAACCTAGGGATAAAGTACATTCATAAGGCATGAAATTTATTTAGCCCGTAAAACATAAGACTTAGGTAAATATTTAAACACAAGTGCAATCGATTAGACTAGGATAAAGGGGTTGATGATCAAACAACATCAAAGACCTAAGTTGTTACTTAAGTAACTGTTATCTACTAAAACTGCACCCTAACTAAGCTGCAGTATTTAACAAGTTAAGTTGCAGGACTTAGCACTCCAGAGAAACATGGAATCACTCCTAGGCTATGGGTCACCTAACAAATGGAGTGAATCTCCAGATAAAGCTGGCTCCTAACTAGTTATCACCTAAAATCTACTAAATTTTTGCAGAGGAAAAGGGAGAAGGAATGCTTTAAAATAAAAATTGGAGAACACTATCTCTACGGTGATGCACCAAACTGACAAGGATTATGAAAAACTCAGATTTTCTTACTCTTGGTTACAAAATGACAAAAGACCAAATTTGCACAACTTATTTATGTATGCTCTTGCATAAATATTTTACAAAGAGGCCTCAATGCATTAACCTTTAAAAGGAAGATAAATTCACAATTAGAAAGCCACATACATCTTTAAGACACAGATTGCAACCTGCATGAACGTACTTTTGCAGAGAAGGTATAAAACATGAGACAAAGTCACAAGGAAGTTAGAAACACCTCACAAGTATCTTGATCAATCATTTGAAATTACACAACACTGCAAGAAGAAGAAGGAAAAATAACATAATCAATAGTATCCAAGGTATTCTCTATATATCATATTCCAAAAGAGTTACAAAACATGCTCAATCTGAGAAAGGACTGCAAAAATCACTAACTCCAAAAATTGCATAGTGAGAATTGAGTACAAAAGAGTCACTCAAGTGACTATAACCAACTTCTTCCTCCAAAAACCCATCAAAATAGGTTCTAGAAGTATTTGGGGTCGGATGTCCCCAAAAATCCTAAAATCTAGTAACTAGATTTCATCCAAAATGCTTCAATAAGCATGAAATGGCCAATCTTGACCAAGTCCACCATAAAGGCAAGCAAAAAATGCTCCAAGATGCTCTCCAATGTTCATAACTGAGTCAAAATAGTCCCTATATTTTGGGCACATGTTTTCCAACCTCTCATAACTCCCCTAGATGCTTGCAAGTCATAACTTCAAGCATATCTCCTAAGCATCATGCATTAAAGTTAAAAAACCTATGCTCTCACTTTGCATCTAAAAGTAACATTAAACTTGAATGACTTATAAAACATCACTTAAGTTATATGTTTTACATTTTTTTTTAAAATGATGCAAAGATACAGGGCCATGACTCGGCCACAAGGAAGTTAATGCAAAAACTTACAAGGTCAAATGTGGACCTAGCATACACAAGACTTATAAAAACCTAAGTCATAAGACATAAGTCTTAGCCTTCGATAGACATTAGACTCAATGTATTAACTTAAAAACATGGCAAAAATGCCATCATCCATTCTAGGGTTTGCAAACCCTAAAAATAAAACATAGAAAAAAATGAAAAATACATTTCATTTTGTATGTTGAAACTTCTCGAAGAAGCCACATCGCCAACCATGAGGGTTTCTAGAGATTCTTTGCGAAAGATTTCCATGGAAATCTCGAGGCCATGATAGTTTTTCTCCTTCAAAAATCCATCATTCTTCTTAGGGAAACACTGGTAAGTGATCTTTCAAGCAAAAAATGAGTAAAAAGCTCGATTTGAATGATTTTAGGCCTCTCAGGCCATGACTCCTGTAGCTTCTATTCATTTTTCTTACTTATTTCATTTCTCTGTTAATCTCCTCCTTGTCTGGCCACCATGGAGACCTTCCACTGAGCTTTGAGAAAGCATTTTCTGACAGAGAATTTGGAGGATAAAGCCAAAACTAGTTGGTAAGTCTCAACCTTCATAATTTTTTATGCAAACCTAAAAATTTCTTTGAATTTTACAAATGAATAGTAGATTTGGGACACAACCATTCATTCTATTGCAAATTTTTTTACTTGTTCTTGAGTTATTTAAAAAAAAACCCACGCCTCGTTTCATTGCCTCTTTGTAACAACATAAATAAAAATGAGGGTTTTCTTTTCTGTTATTCATTGATGTATAGGCCGAGCTCCCCTTTATACAAAAAAATGGTGAAAGCATTTATTTCTATGAAATATTCTATTTCTCATAGTTGAGGGTTTGACCTCCTCACAAGCCGTGGTTTTTTCCATTCTCAATTGATTTAACACTTGGGTATCTTCATTTTCTCTGTGTTTTGCCCTTTTTCAGAAAATCCAGATGTCTTTGATAATGAAGGATTCCATATGCTTCATAGATTTTCTTTCACAAAAAACTTTGTATTCTCTCCTCAAACCTTATGTAGAATTGCACTCAAATTTGGGCCATTTGTAGAAAAAATGCACAAATATTTTCCTATTTTTATGATTCATGGTCATATTTCATTCTCCGGCACTTCCATTATGCTCACAACCCTAAACATAAAAGGGTTTGCTTTTGTAAAAAATGAAACTCAGTGGTTTCTTTATACTCTTGTGTATTTCATATGCTTCTTTTAATATTTTATATTTCAATATAAAGATCCATCCATGTGCTTATGTAGGAGATATAAAAGAAACTTTCATACTCTTATCCTTCATCTTGTACAAGTATTAAGAGGTAATAACAACCCTGCATTCCATTTGCTATCTTCATTTCTCCAAGAGAACCTATAGATGTAATAAGACTCTCTTTGTTTGGACTTGCTCTATCCAAAGCATTTGAAACTGTAACTGTGGTGAAATAGAACTTGATCATGGTGCTCTAATTTTAGCTTCAATTATGATGCTTACCACATGTAGAAAGCATTATTTCATCTAAATATTTTGCACATAGGCTTACTATGATATAGATGAATTAATTTCACCATTAAATGATTTCTTATCACTGTGGCATAACCTTTCATTTGAATTCCATCTTACTTTTCTTGTTGATTGCAAAAAGGCCACCTTCAGCCATGTATGGTTTAGAATAACCATTTTGTGCATACCCTTTCAACTTGTAATTTGTCTTTGATAATACCTAATAGATCTTGTTGTCTCACAACATAGTGAATATTAGATGCACACCTTTATATTGTACTTTGCAATGCACTTGCATTAATGCATCCTTCATGCTAGCTATTTGTTCAATAAAGGCTTAGACCTTGAATATTATGGCACTATTCTTTTGTTGTGACAATCACTCCATCTATGTGTGAGACTCTTTTGTGTTGTCCTTCAATCATGATACTAGAGTTTTCCATCCAAACCTAACTACTATCATTGTTGAATAACTTGGGTAATGCTATTCACATGCAAGTACCTTTATCCCTCTAAATATATGAGGGTAGAATGATGGGCTCTACCCTCGTGGGAGCCACATTTTACTCCACATGTTGTAATTTGATGAATCAAAACAACAACATTAATTTTCCTATATCTACACAAGAAACAAACATGTTAGAAAAATATGTGCATATGATAGATGTATTTGATAATCCTATTATTTTCTTGAACATCTTCATGATGCTAACCGTTTTAGTGCACATAATGATCAGATTGAATGTTTATAGATGAATGTGCATATGTTGTCTGATGACTCTTCATTTCTCTAACAACATTTTCTCTCTTAGATGTAGGCAACTAGGAGCAACAATGAAACAACAACTAGATGCAAGACAAGCATAGGACAAAAGATGACAACAGGCAACTCAACTAGCACCAAGACTCGTCTTTCAGGCAATGACGAGTCACCTTTTACCATATGTGTATTTATTTTCTATTATGTCTATAAATGTATAATCTTTTCCTTTATTTGCATTAAAGAAATTAGTCTCACAACTTGTGTGAGACCTTATACATTTATATTGTCAATAAAGATTATTTTTCCTAAAAAGATTTGTACAATCTTTCTTATATTGTATGCATAAGCATAAATGCAGTTCAATAATGTAATCTTCTAATTTTATTTTTTATACACATGAATGAAATAAAGCAGCATTAAAATGAACCCTATTTTTCATTTGAAAAATTTAAGAGCTCTACTTGATTGAGCTAATAGTGAAATTGGGTAATAGTAACCAAAAATTGATGATTTCGAGTCAATGAAAAATTAGAAGGAAAGAATGGGATTTTGCATTATTTAGGCTTTTAGGAGATTTTTAGCCCTAAGGATGAACCCTAGTGAATGAAGAATGAAACCCTAACCTTCATATGACCAATTAAAAAAAATAAAATTGAAATGTAACTATAGAACCACAAAAATTTTCAAAGTTCTATCAATTCCTTCCCATCATAATTGTCATTTATTTATTTGTACACAAAATTACCAATTTATCTTGATTAAAGTTGTTGATTAAATAAAAATAATATAATATTCAATTGGCGTATGTTCTTGACTTTTTATAATAAGATATATTTTATTTATTTTTAATAAATTGATCATTTTTTATGATTTCTAAATTAGGAGTCAAATAATTATCAAGATTTTTTTTTATCAATTATAAATTTATTATTTCTTATTTCAACATGTGATTTAGTTCTTATTTCTATACTTAATTCAATTTGTGATGATGATGTATCTTCACCTCCAACTTTTCTCATTTGACAAAGCCTTTTCATTTGCACCCTATAGAAACTTAAAAATGTCTTGAATGATACTACACACTGACATATGATATACTAACATCATTTCGCCCTAAAATCCATCCTCTTTTCACTTATTTGATTTAATTAACCTAGTTAGTTAATCAAAGGCCTCATGTTCATCTATTAATCTAATTAACCTAATTAGGTCAAGTCACTCTCCATAATATTCACCTTTCATCCCATCTAATCGAATAATGTAAATTATTTAATTAGCCTTCTTATGTCTTCTTATTTAATTAAATAAATCCAAGTTATCCTAGTTATTTAATTAAATATCCTAATCCCATCCATTTCATTAAATAAATAAATTATTTAATGCTAAAACTTAAATTCCTCCAAAAGGGAATATTCTTATGGAATATCCCTTCCCTTTGCATATTAAAACTTTGCTTTAATTTTCTAAAATGCTAATTTTCCTCATCCACTTGCATGAGAATATCCTCCCCTGTTTTTTAAGTGAAAGACATAAATGCCTATATATTTATATTATAATATAAGTAAAATATGTATACAAAATTCCATGGATGACTTCAGTCTTAGCTTTTGAAGCTTATATAATCATTATCATATAATTTCATCTACCCAGCTTCCCAAAAAACTACATTTGAAGATCAAAACACCCCAAATATAAACCTTATCAGATAATTCCATCTACCCAGCTTCCCAAAAAACCACAACATTTGAAGATTGAAACACCCCAGAACTAGTAAACTATATTATATAACTATCTAATTTGTTCTAGTAGACTACTACCCACAAGATTTCAAGCATCTTTGCTTCATACATTCTTAACAAAAACCCAAAATTTCTACCATAGAGACAATTAAATTCCCCCGCAAGGACACTAAATTGAATTTTCATCTTGCACCTCTTGTGTGACCATGAGCACCTGGTTAGTTTCCAATGTTTGGGACTGCACTGTGATGTTTATATCGGTCATTACACGGCTCCCTATTTAGTCTTTGAGCTAGATGCACTGCACTAACTTGAAGGCCTTGAAGACATTCATGAGTTTTAAAAAAGGAAATAGAATGATACACCTTCTTGAACTTATTAGGTTCATCTCTTCCCAAATCAAAATGATGCCTAACAATGGACATGTTCAAGAAACTAGAAGAATCCTTCATGATTGATAACTTCATTCCCTCATATATGTCAACATATCATTGTTTATTCAATAGATAATGGCACGAGAAGAGACCCCCAATAAAGCCATTTCCTTGGGTAAACTCATAGGCTTGAACCGACTTTAACATGGCATTATTCTCAAGATAGCTAACAATGACAACTTTGTTTGCAATTGCTTGAACAGTATGAAAATTTTGCACTAAATCAAGCAGGTTTGAGAGAAAGATTGACAAGAGATTGGCAGGGAAGATAATGCGCTGAGAGTCTGTATGCAAAATATCCTCACTAATGACTGTTTTAATGCAACCAAGAACGGAAGAACAATTTACCTTGAATACATGTTGCAACTCCTTATCAATGCAACCAAAGAAAGGAAGCTCCCATTCCCGAACTACAACTGGCACATGGTAATTCCTGGGCTGATAGTCCATTTTAGTGAGGCGTTCCACAACTCTACCTTTGTTACTTTGAAAATTCAACAAAAGAAATGCCAGTACACTACCATTTGCAGAGGATACTAACTACACCACTTGCGTTTCAAAGAAAGTGTTTCAAAGAAATAGAAATCACAACCAGGATGTAGAGGAAAGAAGTCAGCAATGAAGACCTTTATCAAACCCTTGTTAATGACAATTGTAACTAAACCCAAACTGGTTTTAAAGAGAAAAATTTATGTAAACACATTTCCCAATTTGGTCTTGGAAATAGAAAACGGGATGAGGCATGTGTAAAATCTACACTTAAATGCCCAAGTATGTATGTAAGTCTATTCAAATCCTCTGTAATACCGTTGAAGCTTTCCACTTAAGAGCCTTACATGAGCCAAAAAAAGGTATGAATACCCTTATGTAATTCAACATTAAAGTTGTCCGTACTGTAACATGTACATTCTCATCTGTCATAAGCTTCCTGGAAATGTTTTGAGGGAAAGGCATGACCTGTTATGATTACATAATGTACTTGTAGGACATAAAAAAGGGTTAGCAAAATCTTTCTTTGATGACATCTACTTAATTCATGCTGCTGACAAATCGACGACTTGAGCAAATCCTTTATGCAAGTGGAACTTCATCAATACAAGCCAAACCTTTTATGCTAGCCTTCCACTTTAGCAAATAGTCATTCAACCGCAGCCTTAACACATAATCATTTAGCCAAAAAACTTGACCCCTTACTCTGAATTGTGAAGAATCTAGGAATCGATTTCTCTTTCTATAGCCACCCCAAAGTTTATTACACTTATTTTCCTTCATATAATCTCCTTACTTACACAATCTGGATATTGCTAAGATTATTTTGCATCTTTATTTATTAATTACACCAATTGTGGATAAGCATTAATTTGGTTTGTATCAGTGATAACACTTATCTCATGATCATCACTTCCCATACCTGCTAGAAAATCTGCAACCCTATTGCCTTCCCTGTACATACGATCTATAATGGAAGCTTGAAACCTATCTAACAATGACCACACTTTCTGTAGAATATAACTTAAATACCAATTGTGTATCCTTGTTTCTCTACAGGAATTAACAATTATCATTGAATCTCCTTCTATATGTAAATTTGAAACCCCCAAGTGCAATGCCAACTCTAAACCCAACAATAGAGCTTGAGCTTCCACACTATTATTTGTGCCTTGCTATAGATGAATTGAAGATGCTGCTAATACTTTCCCTGATGAATTCCTAATGAAAATTCATGCACCTGAATTACCTAGATTTCCCTTTGACGCTCCTTCAAAATTTAGTTTTACGAACTTCTCTTGAGGAGGTTTCCAATTGATTTAACTTTTGTCCATTTTTTATTTGCTTCTTTTATGTAAACTTCATCAAATGGTAACTTTATTCCCTTCCAATTCTTCAATAGATAACTATCCTAGTTTGTGAACAATGAATCAACCTTTTTTTCTTTTTGAACACATGAGTTAACCCCTTTCAAAATTTCCTTTTCAATTTTTAAATTTGTAAGTTCAACTGAAGATTTAGCCTTTCTAAAGATTCTTAGATTATGTCCCCAACATATGTCCCAAACAAAAATCACTTGAATCACATACCAAATACATGCAAAAAATGATGATTGGTATAATACAGGCCAACTTTGAAAAAGTTCCCAAATTGTATTTGGAAGAGGAATGAACATAATCTAACTTACTTTTGATATAATCCCAACATTGTTGAGAAAAATTACATTGCAAAAGTAAGTGATCTACTATTTCAAGCACTTCTTCAAATAACAGACACTTAAAGGAGTCAACTATCTTCAATTTTGCTAACCAGTCACTTTTCAAGATTCTTTTTTGTAAAGACATCCAAGCAAAGCTTCCTGCCTTGGGAAATAATTTATTATTCCAACAAAAAGAAAATTCTCTTTGGGGTTGTGTATTATATTTGGCTTGACTTAAAACTGCATACCCTTCCTTTATTGAATATGACCTAACCTTTGACACTACCCAAATGATTTTGTCTGGTTTTGTTGATTGATAGACTACCCTTTCCTTGATCACATTGTAAAATTGATCACATTGCTGAGCATTTATTAGGATATTTGAAGGTTTCTTCCAAATGACTTTCCCTGTTAAGGAGTCTACATATTGCACATAATCTATCAACCTTTCACCCCAAGCTTCTGATAAAATTTCTCTTACATCCTGCAAGTCCAAATTATCTAACAATGGAGGTTTCCCATTCCATGAATCTGACCAAAAATTTGCACTTCTTCCATTATTAACTTCCCAAGAGGAAAACCTAGTAATGAGATTCCTACTATTTAGAATAAAATTCCAAATGGCAGATCCCTTGGGAGGATCAGCTACTATTAAGATTCTTGTCAGGTTTTCATTATCTAAGTACTTAGCTTGTAATATCCTGCTCCATTTAGCGTCTAGTTTGTATACATCTGCCATGCTAGCTTAGCACCAAAGGCTTTATTCCTCCACAAAATGTTTTGTATTCTGCCCCACATTGCTTTTTCCCTTTTTCCAAGCCTTCTAAAGATATTGTGAACCCCAATCCTATTCCTGCATAGACATGACAAACAAACACATTAGTTAGTTCATATGCAAGATAAAACAAGGATTCCCCATGAAATCCATTTACAAAAACTTAAAATAGGAAAATGAATAAATAAAACATGTAAAGCTAAAGCAATCCTAATTAAGCACGCAACTTTTGATCCCATGGGGGAGTTGGTCCCAATTGGTGTGTTGAAATTGGCCCTTTCCCAACTCCTTTGTAAGCTTGATGATTTGATGGATATTGATCCACTTTGTTGATGAAGAACAAGATGAGTTCTTGAGAAAACCTGCAATAACCTAGCTATAGTGATGGCAATGGATAAAATTAGCTCTCAATGTGGAGAGAGTAACTTTGCTCTAGATTTTGGATGAGGATGAAGTTGAGTATAGTAAGTTTACTCAAATTGTGGATGTTAGACTGAGAGGAAGAGTCTCTCACTTATAGATTTACAAATTGGAAGAGAGAGTGGAATTGAGCAATGTGGGACCATTCAACATCCAATGGCCAAGTGCCATTTGTCAAGATGTGAATGGTTGAAGGTTGTGCATATTTTGGCTAAAGTGCCAATAAATGCCATTAGGTGGAATTTGAATTTGAGGAAATGAAATGTGAGAGGGAAAGAGAAATGAAATAAATGCCACTTGGCTCAATGCACAAGGACATGTAAGAGGAGTGAATTCCTTGTTGGACGTACAAATCCACTTGGATTTTGAATTCAAATTTGAAGGAATAATCCTCCTTTTATTCCATGTTGAGAGAAAATAGGTAATTTAATAAATCAAAGTAATTGATTTATTGTGCAAGTTGCATTCTCTAGAGGATTTTAGTGATTGAGATTAAATTAATCAAGATTTGATCAATTTAATGAGAGATTAGGTGATTTGACAATTTTGACTCAAATTTATGAGTTGATTTAAATCAGAATTGAGAGGAAAGTGATTAATGAAATAAATGTTTTTGATTTATTTAACTAAAGGGGATAATGTTAGATTAAATCAAATAAGGTTTAATTTATTCAATTTAATAGGAAGACTTTAGGGATTTAATTAAATAAGATGAGTTATTTAATTAAAGAGGGATTTAGGGTTAATTGAATTAACTTGATTAATTTAATCAACAAAAGAAAAAAGACCTAATTAAATAAATAATGATTTATCTAATTAAGAGACGGAAGGTGATGATAAGCTGAGAGTGTGATTCAGGAAGAAATGACATTAGTAATCAAGATCAAGTGTGTTGGATTGAATTGTACATTTTCCATGTTTATAGATATTAGAGGCACTTTCTTCTACTCATTGATATTTCTTTTCCAAAGGAAAGTTCTTATAATTTTCTCAATTTCTGATATTACAGAACAAGGAGCTTTTACGATAGCCAGAAAATAATTAGGAATTGATGTTAGAACTTATTTTATGTGAATAATTCTTCCTAAAAGTGATAACCAATTGGATTTCCACATCAGAATTATTTACTATAGCTTGTTGATTAGCTTATCCCAATATTGTGCCTTGTTTGAGCCCTTAAAGAAAGGAATCCCTAAATAAGTACATGTCAGTTCCTCTTCTTGGAGTCCCATAAGTTTCACTATTTTATCTTTCACCTCCTTAGAAGTATTAAAGATATATATTTTGGATTTTGATGCATTAATCTTTTTCCCTGAAGCTGACGAATATTTCTCCAATACTTCTTTAAATTGCTTAGCTTCAACCAATATAGACTTACCAAAAATAATAGTGTCATATACAAAGAGAGAATGTGTGACTGAAATGTTAGAATTTGATAACTTGACTCCATGCCATAAACCTTGAGTGTGCTTTAGATGAATAAATCTACTTAAAGCCTCTATTATGATGATGGAAAAAAAAGGTGACAACATATCCCCTTGCCTAACTCCTTGTGTTGCACTAAAAAACCCTATAGGACTCCCATTGATAATGACTAAGAAGTTTGCTCTAGATAAGCAAGACATTATCCATCTACGCCATTTTGGACAAAAGCCAAACTCTACAAGCACTTTATTGAGAAAATTCCAGTCTACCTTATCATAGGCTTTCATCATGTCTAGTTTTACAATGAGTGAAGGAATCTTTAATGTGGTAATTGTGTGAAGAGCTTCATGTGCAACTATTGCCCCTTCAAAAGTCTCCCTTCTTGGAACAAAACCCCCTTGTTCCTGAGAAATAATCTTTTGTATAAGAGGCTGCAATCTTAAATAAATTGCTTTGGTAAAGATCTTGTAAACTGTGTTACATAATGAAATGGGCCTATATTCTAAAAATGTTTTAGGCTCTTTTACCTTTGGTAAAATTGCAATATTAGTTACATTAAATTTCCTAAAAAATTTCCTTGTTCTCTTAGATTCTTTCAATGCCCAAAGAAGCTCATAAAACAAAAAAATCCCAACATTTTTGAAAGCATAAGGTCATGCATCCATCGAGACCAGGAGCCTTGTCCGGAGGAAATGAAAATACTACATTCTTTAACTCCTCCATAGTGAAAGGTCTCAAGAGCCAAGTATTATCATCATCACTGATAAGTTTAGGGATTGCATCCAACAATTCATTTTCATAACTTAACCTTATATCACTCCTACTTTGGGGGGCTATTAGAGGTTTAGAGAAAAACTTAACACCTTCCTTATTAATGTCTTCTTCCCTTATGAGCGAATTTCCTATAGAAAATTCTTGAATTGATTTTGCTTCCTTCTTTATCTACGTAGAAGAATGGAATTTTTTTGTGTTGTGATCCCCTTCTTTCAACCATAATTCATGAGACTTTTGTCTTCAATAAACTTCTTCTCATGCACATAACTCCTCCCATTCTTCTTGTAACCTTTTATTTTTATCATAAAGGGAAACATCCAATCCATTTTGGATTATATGCTCATGTAATGCTGTTAACTCTTTACATGTTAATTCTTTCTACTAAAAGATGTTTTGAAAGGCTTGTTTGTTCCAACATCTTATTTTTTGTTTCACATACTTTAGCTTTCTACATAGCTAAAACATCATAATGCCTTGTTCATATGGAGAATTTATCCACCAATGCTTTAGAAGATCCATAAGATATGGATGTATGAACCACATACTCTCAAACTTGAAAGAAGATTAGGCTTTTGGGATATTGATATTTGAGATGTTAAGATATAATACATAATGGTCAGACCAAGGATATGGAAAATTTTAGAAACTAGATTATGAGATGATGCGAACCAATTAGATGTGACCAAGAACTTATCCAATCTTTTAGCTATCTGAAGAAAACCCTTCCTGTTGTTTGTCCAAGTATATTTACCCTTAATTGGTATAATATCTTTTACTGCATTAGTGAGGATGAACATGCTGAAATCTGTCATTACCTTGATTGGTGGACTTATACCACCAGTCTTTTCTTGCAGAGAGGTTATTGCATTAAAGTCCCCTCCTAGCACAAAATTTCCATTACCTAATACACCTATTTGCCTTGTGATTTCATCCCAAAGATTCTTCTTGTCTATAGTACAAGTAGGACCATAAACGTTTAGCAACCAAGAATGCAATTCAAATTTTGTAACCTCTAGGAGCTGCTAGAAGTTCTCATTTTTCCAAGGCTTCACATTTATAGTCTTTGGGTTCCATAAATTTATTAGGCCCCCAGATGCCCCTTGTGCTGGAGAATGTGTTGAGGCCCATCTTTCCCATTTCTAGATTGAAGATTCATATACTGCTATAGAGGTCTTTGTTTCTTGCAAAAGGAAAATATCCACTCCACAAGCATTTATTTGATGCTTGATGCAATTGCACTTGTCAAGGGAATTAATGCCTTTGAAATTCCAAGATGAAATATTCATTGCACCCAAGGGCTCTCCTCAACCTCTAATTTGGAATAGAATCCAAAATTGTCTTCTGCACTCCTGCCTCAATTTGTTCTCTTAATTTTGTCAGATTAGATTTTATTCCTCTCTTCCCCGAAGATTTCTTTACTGATGGATGATATAGAGACTGAGAATGGAAAGTTTTTTAGGATAATCTGAGTCTTTAGACAACTTCCCATTATTTTGACTTTCAATCATCCCAATGGCTTTTGAGATGATTGAATGAGCTTCGTCTTGAGCTTCTTTCCCTGTGATGTCCAACAAGTTCTGCATATTTAATACCTTGTTATCAAAATCCTCTTTCCCTTTCATTCCCCCATCTTTAGGTAATGCATCTACAGGACTACCAAGACCCATTGAATCTGGTTGAAGGTTGCAGCCCCAAAATCCCTCTTCTATTGCAATTTCATCAATAATTTCTGAGCTAATTGAAATCAAAACTTTCTTTGCTAAGAGTTCTAACTCATCATCCTTGATGTCCTTTTGTGTGCTTACTAAATGACACTGCTTCCTCCCATTAGAGCCAGAGAATTCTTGATTATCAATTTTCCCAAGCTTGATAGTATCATTAAAGGTCCATGAAGCTAAATAACTCATTGTACCTTTAAACATTAAGTTTCTTGCTAACTCTCCACATTGGTGTTCTGAACTTATTGATACCATAGGAGAATATAGATGGACAGACTAAGTAAAGTATGTTTTTATTAGCCACTTGATGTTCTTAGGCATCTTTAACTCAAAAGTAAATTGCTTATTTACTCTAGTATTGATTAGAAAACCCTGGTTTATGTCATCCTCTCCCCTTTTTCTCTTACCCATGGGACTTTGAATCAAAGAAATAGTATTCACTTGAATAGGCACCACCTGATTAGTTTTTATTTTTTGATTGCATGCATTCATTTAGTGAGCAGGCATATTATTCTGACTAATTTCATACACTCCTTCCTTATTCCTATCAAGATGGCCATTACTTGAAGATGAAAACCTTGTATTACACTCACTAACATAATGGCCTATGATATGGCATTGTGCACAGGTGGTCTCTGGGGATTCAAAATTGATTTTTTGGATCCAATTGCCAAACTTAGAATTTAGTTGAATCTACCCTAGAAACTCCTTAGTTGTTTCAATGAGAGCACATGTTCTAATAGGTTTTGAGGGCTTTTTTTTTTAAATTAAATCACGCAAGAGAAAAATTCCTACATGATTTGTTATTATTTCAATCAGATTTAGCTCCCTATAATCAAGAGGTAAAGCAAGAATTTGGAACCAAAAATGAACATATCTAAAAGATAAATACTCCACTTTAAAGTTTGGTGACCAAGATTGCATGCACAAGCCAGACCCTTGGAAAACCCATGATTTAACTTTAAACACAACATCTTTGTGAGTTTTATTGTTAAAAATAACAACGAATATACGTTTTTCTTCATCCAGATAAAATACTTAATGAACCCCTTCGCAATCTTCATAAATCAAATATTTTAACTCATCTAAAGCCAGGGTAAGGTTCCAAAACTTACAAATTAGGGATTTTTCCCTGAGATCTTTTATTTGAGCTTGCAGCATGTGCTCTGGGAACATGATCTTTAGCAACTCATGGGTTCCTAAAGCAATATTCTTAGTTTATTCCTGAGCATTATTACTTTGAGATATCTTCTCATCTTTTTTTGAATCTTTGCGCTTCCATACTTGCTTTGTTGCATTTTTTTTCTTTTCCACTTTCTTATTTTTGTTTTTGTATCTATTTCCCTTTTTGGCCCTTTTTTTGTTCTGTGATTCAACACTTTTTTTGAGGGTATAACCCTTTTTCATATGGTTCCTATTTTCTGTTGATTGAAAGCCTAGATTGAATGGAGCACCTTGCTGAGATTTAGCATTGCATACATCAGATTCACTTTGTTTCCCCCTGGACAATTTGCATGCAACCCAAGATCTTTTGCATGCATCCCTGTACTTTTTGCATACTTCTCTGATGCATGATATGTAACCAGTGGCCTTTTTGCATGCAACCCTTTAGCTTCTTCATTTATGGTGGATCTAAAGTCAACCTTTGCTTCCCAATAAGATTGATTCAAATAAGTTGATTTTTCTTCGAAACGTCTATTCTGAAACTCCCTATTCAATAATGTATCACCTTCAAAAATTTCTATGATCGGTTTCCCATCTTTATTCAAAACCCTATGAGTAGGAAATGGTGCCAGTTCAGTCGTGAAAATCTCTGTCTCCTTACATTTGTTTTATTTGCATGCTGCCCCCGCGACTCACTAGTGGGACCCCGATGTCAGAATTCTTCTCTTATGTGAAAAAGGTTTTCTATAAGGGACGAGATGCCTATCATTTTCTACAAAATAGCCATTAGGATGCCATTTTTTCCCAACCATTCGTAGCATTTTTTTAATTATGGATGTCTGAACAATATTCTCCCTTTTCACTCATTCAAAAAAGGGAATATTCTTTTTTGTAACAAACATTCAAAAAAAAATTGAGCAAGATTTGAAAGTGTTCTTCTTTGCATGATTGTGAGACCTTGATTAAATATCAACTTGCATTCTCAACCCTTGATGGGAATCCATGATCCATGCCTCCATTTTCTTTCCATCCTGACCATTGATTGATTCTTTCAATCTTGACCATCAGTTTTTGATTGCCTATTATATAAATAGACTTTGCATCTGTTGAATAGGGACCCATCTTTTGATAGAGAACTTATGTTTTTGAAACTAACACCCATTTTAATTCATGTTGTACATTTTATAGCATTTTAGATTAATTTTCATGCATTGTTAGTTTAACATCCATCAATGGCTTCCATGATAACTTAGTTTGTATTCATTTAGTATAATTTGGAATCTAGGGCTTGAATATTTGAATCTTGTATACATTTAGAATAGTTTTGCATACACTTACATCAAACATCTTAGATTTTATCATGTTAATCTAGCTTTTATCATGTTTTTATTCATCCTTTTCATTAGTTTCCATCAATTTTAGTCAATAAAATCGATTGGAAAGGATCATATTATCCAATGGATTGGGAAAGGGTCACCATTCCACATCAATACGACACCAATCCCCCAATAGGATAAGATTCAATGTCTTAGAATAGATGTTTTCCAAGCTTTCATGTTTTAACATGTTAGTTTTAATGGCTTCTTCTCTTTGTTGATATTGAATATCTTATTGGGATCATGACTTAGATAATTAAATAGGCTTTAAATTCATTTGGATCTAGCATGTTTCGTTAACACTATGATTATGGTCACATTTTAGCACTAGAAGGAGGCTTTACTAATTGAATTTGATGATTTTCTCTTTAGATTCTTGTTTTCTTGTGTTTGCAGATTCAACGACACACTTGATCAAATTCAATGACTTATTTGAGACACGTCCCTATACATCGATGCACTTTGGTTGATTTTAGCAACACACAATTAATTTAGCGACATGTGATTTAATTTTTTCACCATATATTTAAAATAGTGATGCTAAATTGATTTCCATTCACGTCATGAATTTCATTATAGCGACACATTTGATCTAGAGATGCTATTGATGTCACTATTTACTATAGAGCGACACATTTTATTTTTCAATATAGCGACACACTTCCAATATGGTGACATTTGATGAAATTCAGTGACACAATTGATTTCAACGTCGCTTTTTACTGGTAAATAAAACAAAAACTAAGTTTTGACATGTGCTTTAAATTTTTTATTTCATCTTATTTCTACCATGTCACTAACTTCTATTTTTTTTTTTGAGGCTAACTAGTTTTGTAGATTTGGGCAATAAAATTTGAAGTGAAGGAGCATATCATCATGTTACTATATATTGTAACAAGTGTTTTTACACTTATGGGAAATTATAACCCATTTTATGATGCTTTTCTTCACATTTTAGGACCAACTAAATTTACTTTGGGTTTAAAATTAATGTTCAAAGTTGGTTAAAATTGAACCCACATATCCTCATTTTGAAATATTGATTTAAAATTGAACAATCCCAACACTTCAATTTGGTGCTTAAAATGAACTCATTATTCTTGAGAAGGTTAAAATGAATACATGTTTGATTTTCTTGTGTGTACTTGTTATTTGTATCCTCTCCCCTTGCACTTCGTGCAATCTTGGGTGAAGAGAAACATACAAGTATAGTTTCTTCTTGGAAGCGCATATCCTCTCCCCTTGTACCTTTCGGAAATCTTGGGTGACAAAAAGAATTTTAAGCTTCACAATCTACGTTACCTTTAGAGGTCCTGCCTCCCAACTTGTGAGAGGGAATGACCAAAGAGGTTCTTTCATTTTGGTATGCTATATAAGTAAATTGGTGTGACGAAATTCATTAATCAGTTTGTGTTGTTGTCCTATATCGACGAATGTATCCCTTAGTATTTGAGTGATATGTCAAAACCCTTAGATGTTTCTAAGGGTTGGGAGATCTCTTAATTGAGTGAATCACCACATTTATAGGCACCGGTTCATCCTAAATATGGTCATTAAAATCCTTTGTTTGTAGTTACCAACTTGTCCATCCAATGAGTTCTTTCAAGTGGTGCATTGGAACTTGGATTCCAAGAAGTTATTTGCCATGTTTGATTTTGGTTAAAGTGTAGAGGTTAAGACTTCATTCTTAACATACCTCTACACTCTTTCCTCAATTGCATGTAAAATCATCTCTTTTACTACAAAGATCATGAGACAAGCCCATCAAAAAAATGTACAATTTGAACTAGGATTGTAAATGCTTGTAAGTCGGTTAAATACTTTGCTTGGTTCTAAAACATTGCAAACAAACATCAACAAGTTTTCTCAAAATTTCAAACCCTTTGGTTTAAACATGGACACCCTTTGAAAAGTCTTGTTATTGATGCTTGTCCTAAGGATTTTATCCTTAGAGACTTCTAAATATTTTGGTTTATATCTCAATCCATACTTCCCAAAATTAACAACATAGGAAACTATGGCTCTAACTTCATGATTTTCACATAATGGACTTTGTGAAATGAATGGTGTTTTCTACATAGAAATTTAGTTTGAAACTTAAGCAAGACAAGTTTGTGTGCTAAAAATAAATTCATTAATCAAAATAAGCTCACAAATTGAACCCCACATATGTGGTTGTCTTCATAATATCTCTCCTTATAACCATTTGGCATCCAATTACTCCAATCCAACAACCAAACCTTACACCAACTATCATACAACCAAACTTTGAGTGGATTGAAGGAGAAAAAATAGAGATAAGTAATAGTTTGAGGAGCTTCACATTCGAGACAAAGGAAACACCAAACCGATAGAGAAACCCAAAAAACATCCTAGACAAACAAGAGTGTAAAGCCGATATTACAATCGAAAGTCCTGTATTACCACCTCCTGTGTGGTAATATATATCACCTTTTCAAAGAACAAAAAATCCCCAAAAAGAATGCACAATTGAACTCCACACATGTGTTGTTCCTCATGATCTCCCACAAAAAAAAAAGTCCCTAAATGAAGATCCACATTCCACCTTTTCAAAAAGAGGCATCATAGTTCAAATTTGATAAAAAAATAGGCCTTAGAGATTTACCGCAATCAGAACATCTTGTTAATAATTTTTTATGCTCGATCATTGAGGGACAAACTTGATTTATATGTCCAAATTTTTCTTCTCATTTAAAGTCAACATTGATCTTTTGGTTTTGAGTTACTTTAGAGGTATAGCATTTTTCTCGCTACCTTGGTCTTGCAAAACAAAGGATCACTCTAGGTTAACATTTGGGGTCAAACATTTCATCCACCCCTTAACATCTTTCAAATTTTCACTTCACCAACCTTTGCAAAATTTTGAACACATCAACAATTTGGACTTATAAATTTACCCACCCAAATCCTAACTTAGCTACTTTTCCATACATTTAATTATGTTAGCTATCACATCTTGGACTAGTTTATCTTGAAGGTCAGAAGTCTACCTTAAAGATTTAAAAATCCATTATCCATCAAAACAATCAAACCTATAGTTGAAAGTGTTGTCCCAAAGGTTTTCAAAAAAATCACTACCCACATCATTCATCCTTTTCATCTCCCATTCTCACCATTGCTCCAAATTGACTGAGAGCGTCCCTTTTACCAAAATTTGAGTCAACTAGAGAGTTTAAACATTAAAAATATCAACATAACTCTCCCATAGGTGACCAACAATTTATGGTAACGACAAGATCACAACATAAGAGAATCATGGAACAAGCCAAAGTCACATTCACCACAAGTGATACCAATCCCCAAAAATTTGATCCAAGAAGTTATTCTACCCCATCACAACAACCCCAAACTCCATTAAGACCATATGAGGTAGAAGATGTCACAAACAACCCATTTGGAATTACTAAAGAATAAATCATTGATTACAAACAAGAACGTCAAGCCTTAGAAAAAGTGGCTCCAATCCCCCCATATTTTGTTGCACAACCCTTGACACAAGGCTTAACTTCATCCACCATCTAATCAACTCCATAACTAGGGCTTGCAACTAGTCTTGCTGAGGACTTTGTCCACACTCTCTCTTTGGAAAGAAACACACTTGTGGGTACTCTAAACACCAATCCTCCCCAAACCACCACTTGGACACCAACATTTGGTGCTCCTCGCATTCCTAAGTATCCCCTACATCCACATAAACCACTTACAATACATCACTCCATGACAAACTCAATGTATCGAGTGCAACCATCTTCATCCACCCCCACAAGTACCACAAGTGTGCCCAATGTCACACAAGGTAGCATGGACCAAGTGTCACAAATATAACAAGGGAAATTTAATACCCTTAACCCAAAATCAGCCCTTAACACAACAAGGGATATCTTCATCTAATCCCCCAATGGGTTCATCAAACCCTTAAATTGCACAAAATACATCCATCCCCTCCATCACCAACCCCCCCAAAAAAAAACCTTGGTCACAAACCCCATCAACCAAGGTAATACCTTGGCTCCACCTCAAATACAATAAGGGAACCCCGTATCCATCGGCCAAGGGAACCCTTTCGATCAATTTCAAGATCCTAATGCAACATTGCCAATGCAATACCAAATGGCACCATCATCATCTTTACCATTGGTCCCCCATGTAATAAAAAATCAAATGGGACCTCAAACTTATATTCCTCCATCCTAATCCACCATTCTACAAGGAATTTTAAACCAAGGCAACCCTCGACCTCTTTTCATCAACCCACAACCCACTCAAACCATAAACACCTTAGAGCCATTGCAGATATTCCAACAACCAAATGATCCTACATTGCAAGCACATGTTCTAGCCTTGCAACAAGCACAATATGCTTATCAAAAATCCATGCAACCAAAACAAGTCCAACAATTCCAACAAGAAACACAACAATAGAAAGTTCAACAAGCAGCCCTAGTGGCACAACAAAAATAGCAAGACCCACAAGTAGCCCTAGCAACCCAAAAAAAATAGCAAGCCCAACAAGAAGCCCTAGCAACACACCAACTACAACAATCCCAACAAGAAACCCTAGCGACACAACAACAACAACAAGCCCAACAAGTAACCCTAGTGGCACAACAACAACAAGAAGCCCAACAAGCAAGCCTAGCAACACAACAACAACAAACCCAACAAGTAGCTTTAGCAACACAACAACAAAAAAACCAATAAGCAACCTTGGTTGCACAACAACAAGATCAACTACAAAAATCCCAACAAAAATTATTACTTGCCCAATAGTATGCCCAACAACAAGTGCTTATGCAACAACAACAACGAAAACAAGGTTTATACTATAATCCTCAATAAAATGTCATCAGTCCAAATGCGTTAGGAACATATACATCTCTACCACCTTCACCTTCACAATACCCCACACCACCATATGCACCCTACAACACCCCATCATATCAAAACCCCATGCACAATCCATCTACCATCTCTCAATATGCAACATATGTTCCTCCACCAAACCCGCAAGACGATGTGGCCTCACAGCTTAAGACACTAACACAACAAAAACTAGTAGAATTTGGAAAATAAATGACTAGGTGACTAAAATTTTTAGTCACAACTAAAAATGACTAAATTCTACTATTTTTTTGCAACTCAGCTATGAGTAAATAAATGACTAATTTGGTCATTGACTAAAAAATTATTTAGTCACAAAAATAAAAATGACTAAATAGTTAGTCACCAAATACAAATTAGACAAAATTTTAAAAACACATTTCATCCAATTATTGGCATGATGTATTACATGCTTCAATGTATTGGCACTTATTCACGTTCATTATAGAAATATTCCTCACTTCATTTGTTAGTTGCAGGTTAGCCTGGCACTTAGGCATTTTGATCAGTTATAGCAACTACTTGTATGGGTGATAAGGATTCAGAGAGGACTTGAAGACTTCTGAAAAGGTGGGCAAGGGCAAGGAATTTAGAGTTTGCTGCAATGAATTTGAAGTCAATGAGGCCCTCTGTAGAGAAGTTGAATTTGGGGACACCCTTTGCAACAAATTCAGAGGTAATTCAAAACCCTCATTACATTAAACAGAAAATCTATAGCCTTCTAATTGGAAACTTATAGTAGTTACAATCTACTGCTCTTAATAATGCTCTTTTATAATCTTGCCACTGTTCTGCTTCATAATGTGTTCAAGCTAAATATAATAAAATTTGGGTTTCAGTGTCAAAATAGAATTTCCTCAAACAATTTTGATACATTTTCACTGCAAGCACAAAATGTCCTTGTGAAAAGTAAACATTTGCTAGATTTACCCACACATCAAGCATCTGAACAAAGATGTTTCATGTTGCAACTTCTTGTACCTGTGTAAAAACTTCCTTTGCAATATCAAATTGACCCCTTTCAACTAGCACAATGGCTGCCCCATTTGCAACATAAACATTTCTTGGTCTCTATTCCAACACTTTACAATACAGTTCTCTAGCCTTCTTAATATGTTGTGCCTCCACCTTTGGATCCCTCCTCTCATTGCGAAAGATGCAAAATAATTCCAATTTCCAAGTGAAATGTCAACATAAGAATTCTTTGCATCTGATTCACTTTGTGCAACTTTAATTATTTCTTTTGCTTTAAGCCAGTCATTAGTTTTCAGTTCCATTTTTCCATCCATAGATAAAGCATTTGATGAGTTTTTATCCACCTTAAGTGCATCCCCAATCAATTCTAGGCTTATTTAGATCTCATTCTGAGCCTGAGCCATTGCTGCAAGACGTAGATATGCATCCACATAATCAAGAAACTTGAACAATATTAGCCTATATAAAAGATTTTCTTTTCTAGTATCATGTAGCCGTTCAAACAACCTAGCAAGATTAAATAGTGTTGTGACTTTATCCCATGGTAACTCAAGTGAAACACCACCTTCTTCTAGTCGATGGAAGAATTTCATATCCTTAAAGAGCATAGGAAAAACTGTAGAATTGGCACTGGGGATTTTATTTATGAATTCAACCCAAATACCATTTCCTAATGCCTCCATAAACATTTTTTGAGCCAAATCTAGTTCATCATGCTCAAAATTAAGAACCCCAATGTTGTTTAACAATTGAATGGGTACTTCTTCTATGCTCTTCTTCAAAAGAGACTTTGTTGTCTTAAGAGAATCTATGTCTGCATTGGGGTTTGGCAATGCTAATAAATCACCCATCTTGATAAATGCATGGGAATCACGTGGATATATGAGTTTCCTTTCTTAGTTTCCAAAGCCTTCTTTTCTTACCCTTGTTGAGCATATATATGGCCTACAAATTTTAATCTCTCACAGTTCTCAGGGTGGACCTCCAAAACCTTTTCAAAATTTGATAGAAAACTATTAAGATCTCCCAACTTCAATTGATCTTTTCCACAAAATCTCGTGGCCTCTGGCTTTCCTTGACTGATGTCATGGAGCAACGGCCTGTGGTGTCATAATCACCTTTACTATGATAAGATTGTGCAATATTATAATATGAATGAGATTTCATGAGAGGGTGGCTAGTTGAAACAAGAGTTGTCTCAGTTAACTGTTCCACAAGAAAATGCTGCCCTGCAGTGAAGAAAAATGGTTTGCTAAATGATTCAATTCCATTCCATAGTATGGGTATAATTAAAAGGCTCTACACATCTTTTCCCTTCCTTCATGAACAATACCTTTTTCACTCATTGTGATAATCCTACAAGTAAAAAATTCACAAGACTAACCACATAAATTTATGTAGAGGCATAACATCATTACCTAATGCCTCCATAAAATTTTGTTGAACCAACTCTAGTTCATCATGCTCAAAATGAAGAACCCCAATGTTGTTTAATAATTGAATGGGTAATTCTTCTCCGCTCTTCTTTAGAAGAGGCTTTGGCATCTTAAGAGAATTGAAGGCTACACTAGGGTTTGACGATATTAATAACTCACTCATCTTGATAAATGCATGGGAATCATGTGGATCTATGTGAGTTGCCTTTCTTAAAATTTCCAAAGGCTTCTCAACCTACCCTTGCCGAGAATATATATGGCCTACAAATTTTAAGCTCTCACAGTTCTCATGGTGGACCTCTAGAACCTTTTCAAAATTTGAGAGAGAACTCTTAAGATCTCCCAGCTTCTATTGAACCTATCCACAAAATCTTGTGGCCTTTGGATTTCCTTGATTGATGTCATGTAGTAGCGGCCAGTGGTGTCATAATCACCTTTACTATGATAATATCATGCAATATTATCATATGAATGATATTCCATGAGAGGGTGGTTAGTTGAAACAAGAGTTGTCTCAATCAACTGTTCCATAAGAAAATGCTGCTCTGCAGTGAAGAAAAAATGGTTTGCTAAATGATTCAATGCCATTGCATAGTACGGGTATAATTCAAAATCTCTATGCATCTTTTCCATTCCTTCACGAACACTACATTTTTCACTAACTATGAGAATCCTACAAGTAAAACATGCACAAGACTGACCAAATAAATTTATGCAGAGGTAGAACATCATTTCCTAATGCCTCCATAAAATTTTGTTGAGCCAACTCTAGTTCATCACACTCAAAATAAAGAACCCAAATGTTGTTTAACAATTGAATGGGTACTTCTTCTCTACTCTTCTTCAGAAGAGACTTTGTTGTCTTAAGATAATCTAAGGCTGCATTGGGGTCTGACGATATTAATAACTCACCCATCTTGATAAATACATGGGCATCATGTGGATTTATATGAGTTTCCTTTCTTAATTTCCAAAACCTTCTCTGCCTACCCTTGTTGAGCATATATATGGCCTACAACTTTTAAGCTCTCACAGTTCTTAGGGTGGACCTCCAAAACCTTTTCAAAATTTGATAGAGAACTCTTAAGATCTCCCAACTTCAATTGAACCTGTCCACAAAATCCTATGGCCTCTGGCTTTCCTTGATTGATATCATGTAGTAGCGGCCTGTGGTGTCATAATAACCTTTACTATGATAAGATCATGCAAGATTATAATATGAATGAGATTTCATGAGAGAGTGGTTAGTTGAAACAAGAGTTGTCTCAGTCAACTGTTCCACAAGAAAATGCTGCCCTATAGTGAAGAAAAAATGGTTTGCTAAATGATTCAATGCCATTGCATTGTACGGGTATAATTCAAAGGCTCTACACATATTTTCCATTCCTTCATGAACACTACCTTTTTCACTAATTTTGAGAATCCTACAAATAAAAAGTGCATAAAACTGATCACAGAGATTTTTCCTCATTTCAAACAGAAAAATTACCAAAAAAAACGCGTTTAAAACCTACAAAATAAATGAAAATAAAATCATGCTGATTTTTACGCCAAATAAACAATTTGACCATATCTTGTTGCATACTGTTATGCTTTGGTAGATTTTTTCCAAGCATCCATATCTTTTTTAAAATCACCTATTTTAGGCTTTTAGCCATAGCAGCAAGGCAGTGAACTGTTTGATAAAATGCTTTGGTAGACATGCATGAAAAATGTGGGAGCATAGACAAGGCAATGGACTTTAGAAAAATTGCCTCAAATAAATGTGGTCTAATGTTGATGGAATGCCATGATGAATACCATGACAAGAAAATTGTTATGGATTGTCATGGTACTCCATCACCATGAGACCACATTTCGTTGAGGCATTTTTTCAACCAATTCACTACCTTGTCTATGCTATTGCTTACTATTGTGCTTTGATAGATTTTTTCCAAGCATGCATAGCTAGTTCAAA
The DNA here is from genome assembly GCA_007115665.2 of Sequoiadendron giganteum. Taxonomy (NCBI): domain Eukaryota; kingdom Viridiplantae; phylum Streptophyta; class Pinopsida; order Cupressales; family Cupressaceae; genus Sequoiadendron; species Sequoiadendron giganteum. Next base: position 409,381,855 of record CM021109.1, read on the forward strand.
AGCACTTGTTTTAGGCTTTTAGCCATAACAAGGTAGTGAACTATTTGATCAAATACTTTGGTAAACAATATGCATGAAAAATTTGGTAGCATAGACAAGGCAATGAAATTTTTGAAAAAATGCCTCAAAGAAATGTGGTCTCATGGAATGCCATGACAAGCAAATGCAATTGGCAGCTGCTTCTAGTTATTATTTATGCAATGTGAAGTAATTGCATAACTTCTTAGGTTGACTTTGTAAAAACTATATTGTAATTGAATTTTTGTCATCTATCAACATCTAGTTATTAGTTATGTAGTGTGAACTAATGCTTTGAGTTTGAAAGATGTGCAATGCAATGTAATAAAAAATTTGAATATAAACTAAAAAAATTGTTTTTTACAATTCATTAGTTAAAATCTCTATTTATTTTCTCTCTATAACTCTATTGCTATGGAAATGCCTTTCAATTAAAAATATAGTTTTTGTCTCTTAGTCTACAATTTTTTGTTGCTATGTGTAGAACATTACAGATGGATCGACATCAAAGGTTGACTAGGGATCAATACTAGGCATTTGATGAGAGAATAGCCGATGAGAGGGACATGGACAAATATCCATGTCCATGTAATGGATGTCTTGGTGGAAAGGTGAAAAAAGAAGTCATATTTATCAACATATGATAATATATGGGCATAGTGGTATAAGCCCTTGGAATGTCAATTATTATTAAGATATGATAGAATGGTAGAGTGTGACAGATGAAGAGGCAACAAACATAGATGAAGTGACACCAAACATAGATGAAGTGGCAACAAACATAGATGAAGAGGTGACAATGTTAGATAAAGGGTTTAAGTTGATAGAATGTTGAATGAGGGTCTAAATGATGATTGGGCCAAGTTGGTGGAGGATGCTTCAAATCCTATGTATGCTAATTGTAGGCTAAGTCGCTTGACAAAAATCCTTCAAATTTTTAACTTGCAAGTGATGTTTGGTTGGACAAATGAGAGTGTAGATCAGTTATTGGCATTATTAAGTTCGTTGTTACCATCTAACTCCACATTGCCAACAAAATGAATTCAATGTAGAAATAAAATCACTAAGCTAGGCTTAGGGTATGAAAACATCCACACATGTGTGAATGGTTATGTATTATTTCGTAAGAATCTTGCAAGTGAGAGTGAATGTACGAAATTCCATGAAGTGAGGTATAGAGAAGGGTTGAAATCAGTTGTGGTTCCTAGAGAGGTTCTTCACCACTTTCTAGTAATCCCATGATTACTCCAAATGTATAGGTGCAAAGACATTGCTAAACTTATGCAATGGCGTACCCAAAATAAGAGCACTAATGGAAAACAATGACATGTACCTAATTCTAAGACGTGGATGGAATTTGATAACAGATGGGCTAATTTTTCTCAAGATCCTCGTAATATAAGGTTGGGTTTTTCTCTTAATGGGGTGAACCCATTCTCAGATCAAAGTACTATATGGTCAACTTGGCCAATATTTTTAATAAATTATAAATTTCCTCCATGGTTAGCAACTAAACCATTTTTCTTAATGCTATCATTGATTATACCAGGAAAGAAAAGTGTGACTTCATATACAATTGATGCTTATATAGAGCCATTACATGATGATATAATGGAATTTTGGAAAGGAATTTAAGTAAACCAATCTTTAAGGGATGGTAATTCTATCAAATTTAGTTTAAGAGCTTCCTTATTGTTTATGATTCATGATCTTCCTACATATGGCACATTTTTTGGTCTCAATGTTCATGGATACCATGGATGTCCTACTTGCAACTTTAAGGATTTTGTGAGGCACTCAAGAAATTTTTCTAAGTGTATTTATTGTGGACATCGTGCTTACCTTCAAATGGATCATCCATATCGTCAACAAAAAACATGGTTCAATGGTCAAGAAGTGAATCACGAAGCACGATTGCTAATAACAGGCGATTACATTGTTGAGAATGGACAAAAAAGAATGTCATTTATTAAAAATGATGGGATTGTTGGTAGTAGATATGATCCATGTAATGAAAATAGTGTAAAAAGGTTGTACATATTATATAAGTTGCCATACTTTAAGGATATAGCCATTAGGCATACTGAGAAAAATATAGCCTATGCTATTATAGAAACTCTTTTTGGTTATTATTTCATCACGTGAAGAATTTTGACAACTGAAGATTCGTCAAAATCTTTGGGTTAAAAAATATAGAAAGCCTAGTGCTCCTTATGTCTAGACAAAGGAATAACATGCATAATTCTTACAATTGATGTCTCAAACTCACTTTCCCATTGGATATGCAAGTAGTAGTATTAGAAGTCAAACTAACATTAATGGCTTAAGAGGCCTTGAGACCCATGACTATCATATCATAATGGAGAATATTTTACCTATTGTGGTAAATATATTAAGTTTGGAAAAGGGGCCAAGATTGGCAGTTATAAGGTTGGGCCTAATATTAAAGAGAATTAGTTTACATGTATTTGATCCTTCGAACTTTGATAGTTTGAGGGAGGAGGTTGTTGAAGTCATTTTTCTATTGGAACTATAATTTCCACCAACAATCTTTAACATTTATATGCATCTTTTGATACATCTACAATATGAACTAAAAAATTGTTGCCTGGTAAGAACAAGATGGATGTATCCTATAGAATGATATATGAAGGTTTAAAAAAAAAATGTTCGTACTAGGGAAAAAACATAAGGTAGCATGTTTGAGGGATATTCAATGCAAGAGGCCATGGGATTTTGCACAAAATATATGAAGGATTTTAAAAATGTCAATCGACATGTATGAGACAATGACGAAGAAGAGACAATTTTAGGTGAAGTATTAGAAGGGAATGGATGTCACTTCAAGCTATCACATTAAGAAAGAAGTGTGATACATGCCTATATTCTTGAAAACACATCTTCGTTCGATAAGTGGTGCAGGTAAAAACCTTTTACACAATAATTAATTTACTCAATTGCATTTACACATTTATATTATCAAACTTAGTATTTGTACATTAATATTCCATGTAGAAAATATGAAACAAACAATCAAGCTTGGATGCAACATTGACCTCAAAGGTGCAGATGTCATGCTAATTTGATTGGAGGTGATTCTTTTCCAAAATTTGAAGAATTGATTACAAATGTAGTCAGTGATGCAAAAGAAGAAGGTTGAGATATAACAACAAAGGAAAGTGAGCTTTCACAATCTCCACATTTATGGGCTATGAATTTTAGTGGAATGTGGGTCTATGGTAGTCATTTAAGAGTGGAAGAAAAAGACAAAGGAAATATAAATTGTGATTGTGTTGTTAGTGCTGAATTTCTTCACGAAACTGAGAAGAAACTTTATGTTGGATTCATCCAACAAATTATTCTAGTGGACTATGATGAAAATAGTCATATATTATTAAAATGTAAGTGGATCCAACCATCTATAGTACAATTTTATGAGTATGGATTTGTATGTGCAAATACAAGAAAAATTTTATCAGAGATGGATAAGTCGTATGTTTCCCCTCTTCAAATTAACCAATAATTTCTAATTGATGATGTAAGAAGCCCAAGATGGTTGTATGTCATTCAAACAAAGTCTTGTTCAAAATGAAAATTCATGGAGTTTGTTGATATAATGCCTGATGGGAAATAAGTTACTTTACAAGAAACATTCAAAGAAGTGGATGAAGATGATGATGGAGTGTTTGAATAAGACATTTTGATTACCAATGAAGAGATTGGGAGAGAGAATGAATTGCATGTCATAGATGAGGATGATGAAGAAAATCAAGAAGATGCAAACATGAATGATCAGGATTATGATCTTGCTAGAAATGCACATGATTATGATGATATTTTGTCACCTTAAGAGGTTAGCTTGTCACCTAAAATTTGGTTATATTTACGGTGTAATTTATTATTGAATGTAATAAAGATCTATGTATAGGTATTATTATTCACTATTGTTTTAATGATACATTTCTGAGTGTAATCATCATTATTCTGCTGGTACATTTTATACAAAACTTGAGATGTTCACTGCTGATTTGAAGTGTATTTCAATTTAGGTTCAATCATTCTTCTTAGTTTTCTTACTTTGGTTGAAAATTTGAAATTAATTTTGTTTATTTAGAATATAATTTCTTGTATGTCTTATATGTTTTCTAGATGGAAACACATAATGAACACCTATGATTTAATAATACATATAGATATCTTAACATTAGGTGAACTAAGCTTCCTCATAACAAATAAATAAATGATCTCCTAGGTCTGACTGACACTGAAAACTAAAACTAAGAGACTACAAAATTAGCAAATTGTTCAATCTTTTCAATAAAATGATATCTAAAATACTACATTCATAATAAAATCCAATATCGCACTACCAAAGTAGTCAATAGAGGTATGCATGGGATGGCATGACATATAGGTCAATGTAAAGATTCTTACTGCAATACCATGATAACCAAATATGAAGATCGTGGGGTGGCAGTGAGAACATGTTAACAACTAAAGTAAACCGCAACCCTGCAAGGGGTAAATAGTCACATTGTGGTATAGCGGTGAACAATCAATCAACCACTAGAATTAACCCATTATCCCATAGGAGTCCAAAGGGGTGTGCGTGGGTTGGAGGTACTGCTAACCCTACCTTACCGCTACCCTGTAGCAGTCTTGATATGACAGAGCGGTATGGCGGTGAACAATCACTCAATGCTAGAATTAACCCGCTGTCTCGCGGGTGTCCAAAGGGGTGTGCGCAGGGTGGCGGTACTGCTAGCGCTACCCCATAGTGGTCTTGAAATGACAAAGCGGTACTACAATACAAGTTGTCAAAGAATTTAATGATTACACCATTTGATTTCCCAAGATCAAAGGCATGTATTCAAACTCAAAATATAGGAAAATTCTAAAATATTTTGCACGAATTCACATTAATAGTGAGAAGAGCGAGCTCAGCATCAAATATTACTTGGGACTCGATGACATTCTGGAAATCATTTACACATCTCAACATACTGGAGACAAGGGAGTTCAAGTGGGAAGACTCTTTAACTATTATTTCACCTGGTAAGTTCATAGAAACCCTCTGTAGCAAGTGTATAAGAACTGAATTTTCTTCTACAAGTAGACACTTAAAGAAATCAAGTAGGAGTAAATTCTTCATCATGCCACCCAAAAGAAGTCAACTTGTGAGTAAAAAGGAAGAGCCCACAGTTTGTAAATCAAAGAAGAGGTCCCTGCAACAATCCATTTTAGATGTGTTACCTAATTATGTAGACAAAGGATTCAAAAATATGTTTAAAGATACAACCCATGGATGTAGAGACCCAATTATCCCTATCTTAGGGTGGGATATGTTTTGGTACTTCTATGAAAAAAGGGATGAAAAGATTCTAGTTTCGAATCCTTGGACCTTAGATTTGGCCAAATTGATAGTCCTAAATGTCTTCATAGATGTTGAGTTTATTAAAGTATTGGCACAATATTATCACCTGACTACTAGGATTATAAGAATGATAGATGGTTCACCATTAGTGGTGCTAACTAAAGAAGAAATTATAGAGTGTTTTATGTTAAACAAGAAAGCTATCACTAAGATCAACTTGGATAGAAGTGAGGAGGATTATAGGAGATTGAGAAAAACCTACATGAGTGATGAACTTCCTTTACACATAAAAAGGGGTGTAAACAATATGAGGATACCTATCCCCCCCTCCCAAATTGAGCCATTTTCCATAGAAGACTTCCAAGTATATTTCAAAAGAACTTATTTTGCTTTGTGCCAAGTGATTTGAATATATGATCAAGAGAGGATGTCAACCTATCTCATGATGATGGCAATGAAGATAAAAAATCTTAAAGTCAACATTGAGTATGAATTTTCTACTGAAATTAAGAAAGGGCTACATGAGAGAATTTTGCAAGTAAGATAGAACTTAGCTCCCGTCACTTTTAGGAAATACTCTCTACTATGTCATTTAATATTGTACCAAAACAAAAAAAAATGGACTAAAAGAATGTGTTTGGGAATGACTGATGATGAAGGAAATAGGTTGCCTATATGAAACTGGTGTTACATCTGGGATAGTAGATGTAAAAATAGTGAGTATGTAATATTGCATGATGATTTCATAGTAAAGTTCATGGCTGATCTTGGTCATATTTCACCAAGATTTCCTAATAAAATCATGCAAGCATTAAGACCTTTAGCATTGAAGCCAGAGCAGGGACACACTCACAATTTCGGTGACTGGTTCTTCTTAGCAGACCAAATAATAATAAGGGTCTATGGGTGTCCTCAAGCCCCACATGTTTTAACTAAATTTGTTTCTATTCGAATTGAATTTTTAGAATTTATGTGGCAAATGTTATGGATGGAGTAGGATGTTATGAAAAGATAGAAAAAGGGGACATTCTTCTGATTGGACTAAATTGTGGTTTTAATTTACTTTTGAAGTAGGTTTGATTTAAGTTCTTGGAAATGGTTTCCTTAGTTTATCCTAAAGTGTCAATATGAGAACATAGGTTTTTGAACCATGTTGTGGAAATATGTTGAAGAGATGCAATTTATAAACCAAGGGTTGATGAATGCAAACTAATGTAACCTGCATTTAAACAAAATTCCAATTGGTAGACTTCCTGTCACAAATGTGATAGAAACCCATAAAGAGATAATTTTGCAACAAAAATAGATTACTAACATAAAACAAAACATAATTAAAACTCTATGAAGTGGAATAAAGAGTATGATAAACAAAATCAAAGATGCTGATTGTAAAATAGATTATCTCACTTTTCCATGTTTAGCTTTTTATGATTTTGTCCTACAATACCAAACTATTCTCAACATTGGCAATAACTAATTCGATGAAACATACATATCAAAAGATATTGAATGAAACAGTAAGGATCCAAACAAAAATAATTAATATAAAATGAATTACATAGATGTAGTAAACAAATCAATTCAAAAATGGGAATCAATCATTTAATCATAGAAATCAAATCAATCAAACAACTATAAAACACACATTACCACGCATATAAATCTAACGCTGAAATCACCAACAACCAAGGAAGTGGGCCTTGCCTTCATCGGTTATTGAATGATGGAACTCACAAACGAAAATCTACTCCACGCTAGTTCTCATTTAATAGAATTATAGATACAAAATAAAATGTTGATCCTTTTTCTATTACATAGGTCTGATTTCTTAATTATCTATTATCATTTTGTTTCCATCATGCATACATATATATTGTTTGATCATACTATAAACAACGTATAAGTTTTTTTGTTCGTTTGGCCTTTCAGCCACTCACATGCAAGAGTCTTAAGATCGGTAAAAGGCCATAGGCCACTTTTAGCACTAAATCAAAACAACTTTAACTAAAATAATAAGTCTCAACAACATCTTGCCGATTTCACTTCATTAATTTCCCGAGGTCCTCCTGTTTGTAATAGCCTTCAACTTCCTTTCAAACTATCTCCTACCATTTGGACACAAAATGACCAGATTTATCATGATTTTTAGTAAACTTATTAATCCCAACTTCTTTTCTTATTTTATTAAATATTAAGGTTCCTTTAGCAAATGGTGACAAGATTAGGGACAAGGGCACAAATAAAAAGGAAATTATAAGGTAAAAATAGTGGACTTATTATATACTCATCATTTCTCCCCAACTAGACATTTTACATGTCTCTATGCAAAGGTTACAAACTCGATAGAGTTGTGAGTTTCTGCAGAGTTCCCTTGAATTCATCAATCCACTATTGCCATATTGCTTGAACCTTTTGTTCATGTTCCTAGATAGACATACATGAAGTTGTTTTTTTATCAATTTTATCCTTGAGTTCTCCTATTTCCTTCGCTTGAGAATTGATAGTAGAATGGGCTTCTTGGAGAAGACCATGCAAAGTCTAGTTTTCTACCTGTACTTTGATCAATTCCTCTTTCAGGTCATGTAATTCCTTTTCTATCATACTTAAAGGAGGGTCTTCTTCCTTAAATTCTTCTGCAGCTTTAAGACTCTCTGACTGAACATTTTCATTCACATTCTTGATCATTTCATCCACCTTTTATTCTTCTTGGGGATGAAGAGTAGATGGTATATATTTCTCTTCATAGAAAATGTCTTCTACAAAAACTTGTGTTTGAGGGTTATTATCAATACTATCCATTGGTTCCTCCAAAACTTGTTCTTCATTTTCTAGGGCTACCTCTTTCACAACCTCCTATTCTTGATTTATTTCTGATGGTGTCACAACCCTAGTATCTTTTGCTTGTTCCGATTGACTTCCAGGTGGCTCATTTTCCAAGTAGATACTAGGTGAATCTTCTGGAGATTCGTTGGCTTGTTGTCTAGATTCCTGTTCTTTTTCCCTCTGACGTTTTTCCCTACTCAATTCTCTATGAAATTTTCCCTGCTTCCCTAAGACTTCAAATAAGACCTCTATTTCCTCAAACCCCAACACATTACCAACTACCTGAGCTAGGTTATCTAACTTAGTCAAAGCATCTAACTTTTGTTTTCCCCTCCTATCACCAGATTGAACAGTGTGTATTGGATCCAAGGGTTTCTTTTTCTCACAACTTTCCTCACCAAAAAGTGAGGGTTTTGACTTGTTGGGTTTGGAGGAATCTTTCTTTGTAGCACTTCTGGTTATTCTTTTTCTAGGTCTTGGGGTTTGTACAGAAGAATCACCAGGGCTTCCCTTAGTTTTCTTGTTACTGGCTTTCTTAGGTGTTTTATTAGAACTAGACTCCTCATCCAAAGAGTTGTCTTCGGAGGAACCCTCTGTGAAAGATTCCTCTTCCTCAGAGGGTCCAGTATCTTCACCATCCTGAGAATGGACAAATGAATCCAATCACCAGGAGGAGTCAAAAATTTTAATTCCTAGACTACCAAAAGTTTTATTAATCCATGGTGAGATAGACAATGAGGTTTACCGCTTCTAACTATTTTAGACATTCGTTGCAAAGCACGATACAAAAAGTATGGAATATTAATCAACAACCCTTGCTGTAAATGCAACATCAAATTGAAATGTTGAGCAAAAACTACTGAAATATTCCTTCACAAGTAATATATTGAATTATTTACTTGGAAACTTCCCTCCAATGCCCTGGTAAAGATTATAGCTTGGTACCCTGCCACGAAACCATTTCTACAGATTCTCCTCTTTGCAAAAATTTCTTCCATGTTGGTTGTAACTCTGTGGATTGCTTTGAATTCTTTGGAAAATACTGTTCTCCACTCAATGGAAGTCCAAAAAATTCTGCAATGGTGTCCATTGTAATTGTGATATCAATCCCATGAACAATAGACTTTTGGTTGCAGAAATTATGGGCGAATTCTAGCACCACCCTCTCATCAAACCCTCGTAACTGTTTGAAATAAGTATCCCAATGAGCCTTCTAAAACTCTACATAGGTCTCAACATGTGTTTTCAAATTGTGCATGGTGATGGGCTCATGCCGCGGATGGTGACCTCTTGCCATGTTCATAGGAACTCACTATAACTCGATACTAGAATTTGAAGGAATACAACTACCAGAGAGATGGTGTTTATCAGTTAGATTTAACAGTGAATATTTGGCTGCGAGATAACGACAAGTATAGTAAATGAGAGTTTTAATGCAAAAATAATGGCAATGATAACCCTCAAAAGAAATGATGACATAGACAACCCATTCGCCTAACTGATTGGTTGAACCGTCCACAAGGCAAAGCAGCATTTGACAGAAGGAAACCATAATATAAAATAAAATAAAGAAAGAAATAGAGAAAAATCCGTTACCGCTTACCATGATCACCAAAAGGTACGTCACATGCTCCAAAATGACGAAGAAGATTGGAAATCTGCGAAGATGTGACCAGAAAGAAGATCAATGTGACAAACAAGAAATTGTACTGACTAATGACGACCGCTGAGAGCAGATCGCATGAAAGGAACAACAAAAGAGTACGGTAGATGGTGATGTTAGAACGAACGAGAAAAGATGACGACAGTATGACAGCTAGGCAGAGCAGTCAGAGTATCAATGGACATCAAGGCAACATGTGAAAAAGAATAAGAGAACACCTATCTCACATGTGGAAGTGAACATCATCTCCTGGAAAATAAATGACAGGAGTCGAAGCTAGGAAGAAAAGTTCTTTTAGTAAAAAGAATAGGAAGACAACATTGATCAAAAAAATGGTTGTTGGCTAAAAGCCACAAACAACCATGGGAAAAGTGGATAGGAGAGGCAGAGAAATGGATGGAACAATCCTGATAGAGAAAAGGACAAGAGCGTTTCTTTTTTGTGGTTTTTTCTTTCTTTCTTTCTTTCTTTTTTTATTATAAATTTTATTTTCACGATAATAGACCATCGGTTGCCCAGTTTTCAATCGATTACCACCTAATAGTGCCAAAAAATTGGTTTTCACTACTAAGTTTATTAAATGGATAATGCTCGCCGGATTCCGGTTTTCGAACACTAACCGACCAACAATGCCTAAAAAGGGTTTTCAATGCTAGATCTTTTCTTTTCTTCTTCTTTTTTATTTTTATTTTTTATATATATGATATATGTGGTCAATCTCGGAGGAGACCAAAAGGAACAACAGTAAGTTCCTATGCCATCGCGAGAAAGAAAGCTTCTTTTGAAAGAGGTTTCTTGTAAAGTTTAAGGCGGTGGAAATTAACAAGGAGAGTTCTTCATTCAGAGTCCACTGTACAGAGACGAACAACACCATTATCATATATTGTATCGATCTCATAGGGTCCTAGCCATCATGTGTGAAACTTCCCCTTGAAGTCTTGAAAGCGGCAGTCATATAAAAGTTCCCAATCACTAGGTTGAAATGACCATTGACGAATGTGACGGTCATTCCATAAGGCACACTGTTTCTGAACAACCTCAGAGTGAAAGAGTGCTTCTTGGTGCAATTCATGTAAGGAATGTAGTTGATCAATCTGTGCTTTCTGTGCATCTAAAAGATTCATACCCAAATGAAGTGTAGTGCAAAGAGTCTTTACCTCAAACTCAATGGGAAGGATTGCTTTCTTACCATAGACAAGTTCATAAGGGGTCAAACCAGTGGTGGTTTTCCATGTTGTATGATAGGCCCACACAACTTTGGGAAGCCGTGTAGCCTAATCATGCCTATAAAGTGCAACTGTCTTGGTAAGAATATTTTCGATCTCTCTATTGGTAACTTCTACTTGTCCATTGGCATGAGGATGATATGGTGAAGAATTTTGATGGTGAATCTCATATTCACGAACCAAAGCATAGATGGGCTCAAATGTAAATTATGGTCCTTGATCTGTGGTTATTTCTCGGGGTACACCAAACCTTGTAAAAATATCAGAATACAAGAAATCGGCTACCTTTGCATCTCTAGCATGTTTGAGAGCTACTACCTCAACCCACTTGGTGACATAATCGGTGCATACAAGGATATATTCCTTATTTCGTGAGGGTGGATTGATTGGGCTGACAAAATCAAGGCCCCATTTCTCAAATGGCTCGATAGACAATTGAGGGTGCAAAGGCATCTCATCCAATTGTGTAGGTTGACCCATGCGCTGACATTTGTCACAATGATGAACATAATGCCTACAATCTTTGTGGATTGTAGGCCAATAGTATCCAACAGTAAGAATTTTATGGGTGGTTCTTCGAGCAGAAAAATGTCCCCCACATGGCTCTATATGACATGCACAAAGTATATCGAAGACATCATCTTCACATACACAACGCCACATGATATTATCAATGCTAGTGCAGAAGAGTAATCCATTGATCCATGCATACTATCCACTAAGTCCAACCACCTTCCGCCACTCTCGCGAAGAGAAGTGTGGTGGAAACTTGCATGTGACTAGATGATTTCCAATATCAAAAAACCATAGGATTTTTTTGGATATGGAAAAGAGATGTTCATCTGGAAATGCATCATTGACTGGAGAGGGTTTAGTGTCGAAGTGTTGTAACCTGGACAAAAATTTTGCAACCACATTTTCTTGACCAGGCTTATCAAGTATAGTTATATCAAACTCCTGAAGTAAAAGCAACCATCTAATGACTCTACCAGTTACCACATGTTTATTCATTAAAAATCGTATTGCAGAATGATCCATGTGAACAAACACTTTATACCCAGTAACATAATGCCAAAATTTATTAATTGCATAGACAACAACTAAACATTATTTTCCAGTTACCATGTAATTTACCTCAGCCCCAGTGAAATTCTTGCTGATGTAGTAAATAGAGTAGAAGATATTATCCTCTTTTTGGCCAAGTACAACTCCCATCGAGCAATCTGAAGCATTGGTATGAATATGAAATGGTAACTCCCAATTGGGACCTTGTAAAATTGGTGTGGTTACAAGCTTTGTGCTAATGGCCTCAAATGCTTCCTTACACTCAAGTTTCCAGGAGAAAGTAACTTCTTTAGCAAGCAAAGCAAACAAAGGAGAAGCAATTTTACTGAAATTTTGAATAAATCTCCGATAATATCCTGCATGACCAAGAAAACTTCAAATATCTTTTTGACTAGAAGGTGTGGGCAAGTCTTGGATGATTTGGATCTTTTTAGGATCCACTTGTATACCTTTAGAGGAGATGTAATGGCCAAGCACAATTCCTTTAGTCATAAGCATATGGAATTTTTCATGACTTAATGATAAATTAGTATCTATACAACGCCTAAGTACTTTTTCTAAATTTTACTTGGCCTCCTCATAAGTATCACCATGGACAGTAAAATCATTCATATATACTTCCATAGAGTCATTAACAAGATTTGCAAAAATTCTTAACACTACTCATTGAAAAGTAGCAGGAGAATTACACAAACCAAATGGCAAGACTCTATAAGCAAAAGTCCCCCAAGGACAAGTAAAATTAGTTTTGTCTTGATCTTCTGCTGCAATCTGAATCTGATTGTAACCGCTGAATCCATCTAGAAAAGAAAAGAATTTCTTACCTACAAGTTTATCCAACACTTGATCAATAAATGGTAATGGAAAATGATCTTTCTTAGTAGATTTATTTAATGCTCTATAATCCACGCAAATTCTCCATTTACCATTTTTATTAGGAACCACAACTAAAGGAGAAACCCATTGACTATCCGAAATAGGATATATAAACCCAACATTTAACAGTTTTTGTAATTCATCCTTAACTATTTCATGCAAAGCAAGATTAAGTTGATGTTGTGGTTGCCTAATTGGACGACTTCCTTCTTTAATGTAGATACAATGGGTACAGGTATCAGAATGCATCTTTTTTTGTTCTAAGCATGGTAATAAGGTCCTGGATTTGTTCAGGGGTTAATTGTGGATTAATGTTCAGTGTACGATTAGGAAAAACTTCCATAGTTTCAGATTGTACGAGTGAGTTAATGGCCAAGGCTTGCAAAATAGGTGGCCTATCAGAAAATAAAAATGAACCATACAAGAAATTATGGGGTAGCAATTAATGCAATGTGATAAAATATTGGAGAGATTGTGAACTACCAACCAATGGAAAATTGCCAAAAGGACATTGAGTATTTATACCTGAATGAAGGACCGTATTTTCAAAAATTTCATTAGATGTATACCTATTAAGAAAAAAATTAACAAGAACATTATCCTCAGTAGGTTCCTCCATATCTAGGGCTTTATCAATTGTTAGAATTGGTAATGTCTCATCCAAGTCACTATTAATCCAAACTAGGTCCTCTGTTTCCAATAAAGGTTGTGCTGGCGGGTATAGAGTCAACTGCTTCTTATGCTTTCCATTAGAAATAACCATGTTCCCTGATCGACAATTAATATAGGCATCCGCAGTTGCTAACCAAGGTCACCCCAAAATTAGGGGGTATCCCCCCAGCTTAATCTTTGGCTGCAAAATCACAAAGTCAGTCGAATATTCCCATGAATCAATAGAAAGAATTACATCCTCAATTAATCCTTCAAGCTTAACCAAAGATCTATTGGCCATTTGAAGAACTGTAGGAGTAGGCCTAAGTCCTTCCAACGATAATTTTTCCTTTGTTTCATTTGTCATTACATTAATTGCAACACCCAAATCCACAATAGTATTAGGAATACTTACTTTACTAATTATTACCTTAATGACCGGACTCCTGGGATCAAAATATTTTGGAATGGTTAAGTTCCCAAGCATAAGATTTGCCAATTGTCCAATGAATTGAACAATCTTCAGATCTTGATTCTTTTTCTGCTTCTAAGTACAAAGTTTGCGATTTTTTTTTGTGTAAATAGGAATATCCTTGATAGCCTACAAAAGGAATTTTGATGTTAACATTGCGTAATTCATTAAAAAAATCAACTCAGATTGAGAATCCTCCCTTTTTATCGGTTCAGGTTGAAATCTTTCAGGAAAAGGCGGTTCCTTAGTTGGTTTTGGTTTAGATTCTTCATTGATTTCCGTGATAGTGGGCCCCAAGAGAGCCTTCCCTGACCTCAATTAGACTCCATCTATCTCTAGTGTGTTCATGGGATATGTGGAGTATCCTATTGTCTCATTGTTATACACTGGCTGAGTAGCCTTATTATTGGGGTTGGGATTTGGTTGGGTTGGCATAGATGTAGGTCTTGGTGGTTGTGGTGGATGATTTTTTGGATTTATAGGTTGAGCAGTCAAAGATGGAAAACTCAGGAGAAGTTGTTGTGACTGATGGTATGGGTTAACAATAGAAGGGGGTGGAAATGGGAATGGTCATTGATATGTTGATGGTTGTGGCAGTTGTGGCCTCCATGCCTGTTGCCATGGCTGTGAAGTATATGGATACTGTGGCATCCACTGAGGGTATGGGGGTTGTTTCCATCCCCCATTCCATCCGGATTGGTATGAGTTGGATTGAATAGGTCCTGAAACAAGATAATCATTCATCACACTAGGGTGCATAGCCCACAGTGGAAAAGATTGCCTAGGGGCCATGTAATAGACAGTGGAAAGGTTTTAGTGTGGAGGTCTTACTAACCTCTTATAGGGATGAAATGTTTTTCCTATTTTATGGGTAGTCCTCACTACCATGCTTCTTATGAAATATTGGACAAAACACAGCTAAAGCCTTCTCAGCTTCTTCTTGCTTCCTACGGGTGAGTATCTATCTGTTTCCCCATATGATTTAGCAAATCCGTTTTAAGGTCTTCAAGTAAATTGCCTATTTCCATCTTTGTGATAACTATCATATTATTTGTGGTATAAGGTTTACTTGGATAACTCCTTCCCGAACGTCATGACCTCGAATAGTTCCTGCAAATATCAGTAAATTCCAATATAGAGATATTTCTGTTTCCTATTAAATTCAATGCTTCCATAACATAATCTCTTATGCCCCTAAGAAATAAAATTTTAATAGTATCATCATTTCGTTCCTCTTGGTGAGACCATTGAATACTAAACATAAAATGTTCAAGGTAGTCTTCTATGGACTCCTCTTTTTGAGTCATGCAAAAAATCTCATCCCAAACCTCCTTTATTTTGCAATATTCTTGATATTTGTTCAAGAATAGTTATTTCATGACTTCCCACATTCCAATATTCTGAAGGTTCATAAACCATCGGAAAGCAACATCCTTCAAAATGTAGCTAGAAATAGTTTGAGTTTATGTGCGTCATTTTGATAGTCATAACTGTGACACAACACATCAAATTCAAACAAAAACACATCAGGATCTTCTCCTGAAAGACCACGAAAAATAGGTAAAGAAGAATGAGGAATATTCTTCATGGGGGCATCTCTCCCGGGATCTGTGATTGGAAACTCAAAAGTAAATGAATTGTTGTTGGCCAATGCCCTATTATGATCGTCGTTATTATTGTTGTTTTCGGGATCCATAAATTGAAATTCCCAAGGAGTAAAATAAGTTTTAAAGGGCTCATGACCTTCCTCAACAAATGGACCAACTTTTCCCCCATAAGACCCTTTGAGAATTTGTTCAACCTTTTTGTGTAATATTTTGGAAGAGCTTGGTTGGGTATTTGTAGGTGTTTGAACAATAGTGGTCTCAATAGCACACTTCTCTAGATCGGGTTCAGGTAATTGTAACAAAGGTAATTTGGATTTCACTACCTCCTGAGTTGAGCTACCCTCCTTAATAAATGATTTTGACTTATTTTGCAATTCTTCAGGTTGCAGCTTCTTAATGGATGGTGTTGAATTATTTTTGGATTTTTTGGGTTGTGAATTACTTCCCTTCTCTTTCCTAATGAATCTTCCCTTATTATCTCTATTACGATTCATACACCTAAATGACCTATGGAAAAGCAAACTAAGGATAATTACCCAAACAATTGTGTGGAATTTATCCTAAATGCAATGTTTCTAACTTAGTTTACTGAAAATGCAAGTCTTTAACACCGTTCCCCGACAACGGCAACAAAATGATTGGACTAAACTGTAGTTTTAATTTACTTTTGAAGTAGGTTTGATTTAAGTTCTTGGAAATGGTTTCCTTAGTTTATCCTAATGTGTCAATCCAGGAATGTAGGCTTTTGAACCGTGTTGTGGCAATATGCTGAAGAGCTGCAATTTATAAACCAAGGGTTGATGAATGCAAACTAATGTAACCTGTATTTAAACAAAATTCCAATTGGCAGACTTTCTGTCACAAATGTGACAGGAACCCATAAAGAGATATTTCTGCAACAAAAACATATTACTGACATAAAATAAAACATAATTAAAAATCTATCAAGCGGAATAAAGAGTATGATAAAAATAGAATCAAAGATGTTGATTGTAAAATAGATTATCACTTTTCCATGTTTATCTTTTTATGATTTTGTCCTATAATACCAAACTGTTCTCAACATTGGCAATAATAATTTGATGAAAAATGCATACCAACAGATATTGAATGAAACAATAAGGATCCAAACAACAAGAATTAATATAAAATGAATTACACAGATGTAGTAAATGAATCAATTCATAAATGGGAATCAATCATTTAATCACAGAAATCAAATCAATAAAACAACTATAAAACACACATTACCACACATATAAATCTAACATTGAAATCACCAACAACTGAGGAAGTGGACCATGCCTTCACCAGTTATTGAATGATGGAACTCACAAATGCAAATCTACTCCACGTTAGTTCTCATTTAACAAAATTACATCTACTAAATAAAATGTCGATCCTTTTCTATTATGCAGGTTTGATTTCTTAATTATCTATTATCATTTTGTTTCCATCATGCATACATATATATTTTTTTATCATACTATAAACAACAAATAAGTTTGTTTGTTTGTTCGGCCTTTCGGCCACTCACAAAACAAGAGTCTTAAGATTGATAAAAGGCCGCAGACCACTTTTAGCACTAAATCAAATCAACTTTAACTAAAATAATAAGTCTCAAAAATAGCTTGTCGATTTCACTTCATTAATTTCCTGAGGTCCTCCCATTTGTAATAGCCTTCAACTTCCTTTCGAACTATCTCCTACCATTTGGACACAAAACTATTAGATTTATCATGATTTTTAGTAAACTTATTAATCCCAACTTCTTTTCTTCTTTTATTAAATATTAAGGTTCCTTTAGAAAATGGTGACATGATTAGGGACAAGGGCATAGATAAAAAGGAAATTATAAGGTAAAAATAGTGGACTTATTCTATACTCATCATCTTCCCTGATCTAACTGAATGTGAGGAGATATCTATAGGGTCTGACACTCTTAAAGAACTGCAAAAATATTTGAATATGAGGTATTCATTGAAGTCATGAGGAGAAAGGATCTTTGGATCTTGAAGGGAATATTAATTTTATAAAGCAGACACTTCTCACTAAAGTTGGGATTACCCATGTAATAGATTAGGAAGAAGATGTAATAAGAAATTGCTTTACACTTGATGAATTTTTTTAGAGAAAGAGGAAGTGGGAAATCATAAAGATGCTTGAGGAGGAGGAGAAGAAAAGGGACACTGGATTCCAAGGATTCTATGTTGAATACAAATATCCTATCAAAAGGATGAATGTAATAATTGACAACTTTGAAGATTATATGTTGAACCAAAAAAGAAACCTGAGGGTCAGTCTTCAAAACCCTCCAAGCTGCCCATCAAACCAAGTGGTATTGTAATCATAGAGCCCCTACCAGACACTACCACAATACAATCAAAAGCATACCCTAAGCAACCAAGTCCTAAAAGGAAGAAGACACATGGAGTCGCCCCCTTAGTGGCATATGAAATAAGTGAAGGAGTAGGGGATACTGAAGAGGTAGCCGATGTAATTTTGAATTTTAAAAATTATGAAGTTGATTAGCCACCGCCTAAGCTTGAAAATGATGCTTTCAAAACAAAATAAAGAGTGGATGTACATGGGCATAATGATCAAGAAGTACATGATGATGAAAGGGTGATTGTTGCCCTTAGATTTATTGAAGATAGTGAATTTATACAAACTCCCAAGTTTAAGGATTTTTGGTTTAAGATGAAAATGAAAGAATTTGAGAAGACTCCAAATTAATAAGATGGGCACTAAGGAGTCACAACATGACCATATTTTTTCCCAGACTCTTGAAGAAATTAGGATTAATGAAATTACTATTAGCCCCAAAGAAGCAAGAAAATTGGTCTTAGAAAGCAATATACTAATTATTCCTGGGATGGAGTTAAAAAAGATATTCTTACTGGATCAAGTAAGAAGGAAAGAATATCCCATGTTTTTTGAATTCAATTTGGATGAGGGAATAAGTGTCACGGGTTACAATCCAAAACTTGAAACCCTAGCCTTTTGGACAAAGAAAAAAATAATAGATAAACCAAGATTGCTTGATGTTGTAAAAGAAATGAGGTATTTCCATGGTAAATTCACTTCAAGACACATCAGCATTGGAGGCAGCTACTATGACAATGCACTCAACAATGTTCACTAGGTATGTGGTTAAAGCTATGGATCTTATATTGGAAAAATACGAGAAAGCACAAATTGATCTAAATGATGAACTGAATAGGTTATTCATAGAAAATGTGAAATTGAAAGAGAAGTTGAAGGGTGCAGGTCCTTCCCAAAGCACATAATTAATAATATATCAGCCCCTTGCCATCTAGATTGATACAGGTGTAGTCACTATTGAACAAGTAAATGTGCTAAAACAAGAAATTGAAAAATTGAAAAAAAACTAATGAAGAAACAAAGGAAAGAGCAAAGAGAGAAACCCTCAAGGTATTGGAACAGATCTTGGAGAATAGGGTTAAACTAATTTTTGAAAAATTGGAAAATGTGTATGAATGTTATGTCTCCTTGTCACAAGCAGTTGATCAGATAAAAGCCCATGTACCTATATTGGACCCCTTATTCAAGAAATGATAACCTATACATCACATCTTAATGACTTTGTGGAAAATTTTACAAAGGAGTGTTAAGGCCCCCACAACTTTAAAGCCTACTAAGAAAATGGTCTAAATGGTCACAGATGAATTTCAATACATATTTTTAGAAGACCAAAAGATCAAGGCAAGAATGGATTCATTTCAAACACTAAAGCCATGGTTTGTGCATAACATACAAAGGGATGATGATCAACTAAAAGGATCCAAGGATTGGATAGATGAGTTTAGCAAAATTGTTCCCAATTGCCTTACTAATTTACAAAAGGATGGTGACATAAATATTCACCACCTCAATATAAACTTGGAAGGAATAATTGTATTGGATGTTGGATACTCAAAATTCATCATGGATAGAAAAGGGTTATTAGACAACATATGGAAGACTCACTTGGCCAACTCAAAAAAAATCCAAGAGTACTACAAATGGCCTCATGATTATATGGTGTACCACTACAACAAATCCCTATGATTAGCTCCCTTTTTTGCTTCCACCCACTGTTTCAATGTATTTTTCTCCAATTTTTTGAAAAAGTCGGTGCTATTTATCGAGTCGGCACTATTTTTGGTGTTTATTATGCTGACTAGAACAAACAGGCTCTAAATTTGGTGCAAAGTAGTGCTGAATTTTACACCATGTTTAATACCGAGCTCAATGCCAAGTTCGGCACCAAATTTAGTGTCGATTCTAGCACCGAGTTTTCGCTGAGTTTGGCTCTGAGTGTAGCACCAATAATAACACCTTATTTAACACCTAATTATGCATCTACTTTGGAGCGTACTTTAGTGCCTAGTCTATCGTCGATTTTAGCACTGAGTGTAGCGCCCTATTTTTTGGCTAAATTCATGATTTCTTGGTCCTATGTACATATCTTAGCGATTAGAACATATTGAATAAATAATATCAGCAACACTAGAACATATCGGTGGAAGGGGACATAACGTACCACTGATGGAGTGATACATTATACAGTAACAAAGTTCAACATGTGGTCAAAGTGTATCGAGGGAACAAAAGGCTATGAAGCCAACATAAAGTTTGGTTCCCCCGATGCAATGATAAAAGGTTGAAGGCATTAGAGGAAGTGACACCTATCGGTAGAAGGCAAACAAGGGTCTTCTCGATGACCCGATAAGACCATGAACTATCAAATAAATGTTAAGGAAGGATTTCATTGATGAAGAAGGTGGTTATCCATGAAAATGGAATCATGGTCTTGTTGATGCAACGATGATGATTATTTTCGATTGATGTGACATCTCAAGGATATCGTTGAGATATTCAAAATAAATTCTCTTTTTGATGACAAGATTGATAGAAAGTGGAGCATTTATGAGCTAGAGCTAAGTGAGTTATACCTCAATTTGATCACATCTTTTCATTAAGACTTGAAAAGGATTCGTTGGACACATGAGCATAAGAAAGAAGGTTGGCAATTTTCCATTACTGCATAGCTCAGAACCAGTGAAAGTGAATCCAAGTAAGTATACAAAAACTGACTAAGAAGTTGCCTCTATACAGACTTATAAGAAAATTGAACAATGGAAGAAAACTTAGAGATACCAAAAATTAAGAAACAAAAATTAGAGAAAAGACTTCTAAACCAGGACTTAATTCACCAATTCCCGGGGTTAGGGTCGAGACCTAAAAGGAGTGCACAAACAAATCCTTCCATGGATAAGTTATGGGACAAGCACAAAGGTTTAGGAGACATGTGGACACCATGACGAGGATATGAGCTATTCATATACCATTATAGGAAACAGTATAGGTTTTACCCAGTCTATAACCCATGGAGATTGAACCTAGGAAGATTAGTGGTACCCAATGTGTTTATTAATATAGAGCTAGTTAAAGCTCTAGCCAAAAAATATGACCCTAAAAGAAGAGCTATTCAATCACACGATGGGTCTAGCATTCTCATTATCTTCAAATATCTCATATCTAATGTTTTTCAATTGGAATGCTCTCTGAATTTACCATTTATAATCAAATACCTTCTAACATAGTACCATAAATGGACACAAGCTATAAAATATGGAAGCTACCACTACACAGGCCCATGGATGAAGGTAGCCAACTCAAAAGGTTTTCTAGTAATAAAAACCCTCCATTTCATGAGGATTTATTTGAATAATATTTTCAATATACATATTATTCAGCTAGACAAGTGTTAGGAGTAGAGGTCCCACCCCTCATGTCAAATTCCCCAATGGTCCTGGCTGCAGACATACAAAACAATGATGCTAGACCATTTGACTATGCTGGTTATTTAGTCAATGCTCTGAACCAGGGGATGGGAAGGATCAAAAGAAACAGTGATATAATTCATGATTTCAAACATTACTCTTTGTTTATGCATTTTCTTCTACATGAAGGACAAGTTAGAAGGTTTTGGGGAGAAGAATTAAGGATAAGATATGTAGATGAAAGTGGGAAATATAAACCTATACAAATATGGATTTTGATATGGGATAGTAGATATGGTAGATCACACTATTTGTACTTTGAGGAATATTTTGTCAAGCCATTGTTGAAATTGGTTGTACATCCATGTAATTATAACCTATCCCGTGAAATACAAAAATTATAGAGACCAAAGGAAAAGGACCCTAGGAAAAAGGTAAATCATAACTGGGGGGATTGGTATGCATTTCCTGATTGCACTATGATTAGAGTATATGGGTTTGAAGGAGCCCCACATCTATTTCCAAAAATAGTTCCAAACATAATAGATTATTTGGAAATTGTGAGAGAATTGGCTAAATATGATGCAAAACATCTTAAGAGATACAATAAGAAGTCTATCATTCCTAGAACTTTGTGCTTTGGAGATTTTACAGTAGTCACCAGTGAAGGGTATGAAGAAATTGATACAAAATTAGCAAAATAAAATTTACCATTGGGTAATGAAAGAAATAATTTTGATACAAAGGGTTTTATTCACAAGGAAAAATTGTCACAAGGAATATCAGGGTATGAACACCAATTCTCTATTGATGATCTAATAGGAAATTATGATGAGGCCTCAAAAAAAGATAGGATGACTGCATATATACAAAGTTGTGCTTTCTGAGACCCGGAAGAAAGGAAATGTCCCATCCTATTCAAGGGCATTTAATGTACATGATCCTCTAGAAAGAATTGAGAAAATTATCATTCATGTGGATTCATAGCTAATAAAATATGTACCCCAGATGTCTTTGAAGCACCTCAGACAACTTATTCAGGAATGCAAGCTAAGGACATAGAGCCTCTTGATTACATACCCTCACAGCCCACTCCACAAATGAACTTATTTGTAGATACAACCATGAGTGAAGAAGATGAAGAAGAGAGTGATGAGGAGGATGACGAGGTCAAACAAATAATCACCCCTATATTTACACAATATGAGCCACCTCTAGAATGAAACATTTTCAAATTTGAAGCATCAGATGAACTCTCAAATGATGTGAGTCAAGGTCGGGAAATAATTTATTTCTGACAATGATTTTGTCAAGACTTCTAAAATTAAATTGTTTGTTTATGAGCATAAAGATAGAATGCTAAGACAAAGGATGAATGATATCACTGCTAAGGAGGAGGCAACCACCTTGGAAGAGTTGAGAAAAGAAATAGATAAAGAGTTAGAATCTATCACCTCGAAAAGGGTAAAATAATTACTTCAAGAGGCTAGGGTACTACTCTTACTAGGATAGGATATCAACTTTGCAATAGTGTTTGGAAATTTTAGGAAAAGAGGAGACTAAAGAATGCATCTAATGAAAGAGGCAAGTGATAAAATGTACTTAGGATCAGGGTACAACCCAAATGAGGCCACCTTGCTAATTGGGCATTGTATCCTCAAGATAAAAGGACTGCTGTCATTAGTAATCCAAACCAATTTTTTGGACATCTTTTGGTCCATAGGGTAGAGGACACTAACCCCATTGAAACAACTGAGCTAAACATAAATGTTGCAAAATTCACTAAGGTGCATCTTGAAAAATTGATAAAAGAAAATGATAAATTAAGGAAGGAAGTGGCTAGTCACAAAGATAAAACATCCTCCTCTTCCAAATCAGAATTATATTCCCCATGGATAGAGAGTGACAAAATAATATAGGATGCATTAGCAGATGTATCTTACTGGAAACACTGTCATTAGAAGTCTCAAGAGAAATGCAAGGATCTGGAAACATGAATAAAAACCACTAAATATAATGTTGTGTCTGAGATAATCAAAGAAAGATTCAACAGGATGATGGATTGTGCTGATGAATATTGGAAACTGTTTAAACAAACACACTCAACACTTGTGGAGAATGAAATATTGCAAGGACGGATGATTGAAAAAAGGGAGGAGCTCCTAAATGAGAAAGCCATGAAAGGTTAGACATTGTAGATGTACAATAAGCTGGTGGAATCACACAAGTACCAGAATAGGCTCAAAGAGGACCTTGACTATTTTGATTTGCATCTTGCACTCCATGATAGCCTTGGAAATCCTAGGGAGCAAGATGATTGGAAGGATGAGCTCACCATGTATCTACTTACTGTATTACAAGAAATAAACGACAAAGAGATGGTGGTACAAAATACACATAAACAACTTGAAAAGATGATGTATGTGGAATATGATATGAAGGGTGAAATTGTCAACATGGAAACTTATGCTGAGGAGGAATACACTCGTCATCTCTTTGCCATCAACTTGTTCATCAACCAAACAAGAGACACAATAAATACATAGGGGCAACCATTGGAGCTTAAAGAACAACCAACATCATAAGGAATATACACTCTACAGGTGGTGCATTATCATGGAGTAGGATCCTTGAACAAATCTTAAGTGGTTAGGGGCACCT
>CM021109.1:409409028-409515470 GCA_007115665.2 Sequoiadendron giganteum
CCTGTGATATGTCCATCAACTGTAAAATATTTAGCCAATGATGACCCATAACCAGTAGGTGTCCTTATTGAATGGATGACATTTTTTAGTTGGTATAGATTTTTTTTTTTTAAAATCCATGGATCTTCTGCATATGTTTCATTTTCCTTGTTTGGCCACAAATTTTTTCTATCAAATTTAGTAGGTGAAAGAGCAATATCTCTCTTCAAAGACAAGGTTTCCTTCTCTTTGCTTGATCTATGTTGAAATATAGAATATGGGACATTTTTGAAGATGCGCATAGGATCTAATAGGTGAGATATTAATAGATCCTTCCAATAAGTGAGCTCATAAAATATGGATTTCCTTTTCATCCCTTCTAGCATATTAACTAGAACTTGTTTTGGTTCTTGAATTGAATCACCCCGATAAAAAAAATCCTCCCAAGCTTTCAATTCATCATCTTCATACTTTTTAAGCCAATCACCTGGACCCATAATCATGGGAGGGCCTCTATTTTCAACTTTTCCATCAAATTGATTCTTCAGGTGATTTCTAAACCTATGATCTAGTGGTAGAAAAACCTTGTTGTTTGCGTAAATAAATTTATGTAGATCTTTAGAATACCATCCTTGAAATTGTTTTGCACATCTTGGACATGCAAATATCCCATTTTTTTTAAGCCCTGCAATTCAAAAAGTTATGTTAATAACATCAAAAAAATAGTATAAAACTAAGTACGAAAGCTGGGATGAAAATAAATTATGAATGTAAATACGTAAATATTTTATCTTCTAGAACAAACACCAAGTCCTAGGAAACCATGAATAGTACAATATAGCACACCATACAACATGAAGGACCTATTTGATAGAGGATGTGATATGTCATAAATTCTTATGCATTTCCATAGCAGTTGCATCTCATCAATAAAAGGTGCAAGATAAACATCCATGTTTTTAACTTGATGTTTTCTTGGAACAATGAGAGTTAGCATAAGGTGCTCCTTTCTAACACTCATCCATGGGGGATTATTGTATACTATCAATCTAACTAGCCAAAAACTATAATTTGAGCTCAAGAAAGAGAATGGGTACACTCCATCCATTGCAAGAACAAACCTGATACTACGGGGTTCATCTTTGAATTTTATTGGCCATTTTTCCTCTATGTGTTTCATTTCTTTGGAGTCAGCCAAAATTCACATGAATCCATCTTTACTCTTGTTCTTTGCATGCTAGTCCATCAATTGTGCAAGTGACTTGCAATGAAACATTCATTGAAGTCTAGGTATAACTGGCATGTGACGTAAAACCTTCTTTGGAACTATAGGACCTTCTACATCTATATGATATCTCTTTTCTTTGCATACAATGCATTCTACCTTGTTTTGATATTCATCTCTTTATAAAATGGAATCATTTTTACATGAATGAATTTGCTTATATTCAATCCCCAACTCAACTAGCAACAAATGTTCCTCTTTGCAAGTTGATGGAAACACATTCTCTTCAGGGAATATTTTAGTTTCTAGTGCCCTATAATATTGCAAGAGATTAAATCAATTCAATGTTTGACTTATGATGAATATGTTTGATATGTCAATCTATACTAGGATTGTTTATATACAATATATGGTTTTAAAATCCCATTAAAGAAATATAAACGAAGTTGATGAACGTTTACGAATTATGTACACCAATTGACAATGGAAAGTAAGAAATAGATTTTAACTCACTTCAGTAGGGTAGTGAATCCTTTGTCTAACCAACCAAATAGTGACTTGATTTCTAATAATATTAATGTGCATGCCAGTTTTGAGGTTCTACTTGCACCCGATTTGAACATGGGTGTCTTCGATGCTTTCTTGATGGAGTCTTTCAGGTTGTTATCATCATTACTGTCAACCATATGATAATTAATCTCATCATTGTTTCCATCTCCAAAGAAATATGTAAGCATTTCATTCAATCCTTCTTCATGCACTACATTTTCACTACCATGATCATCATCATTAAGGCTAGGTGGCATTTCATCAATGTATACGTATCTCATCAACTCTTCAAATTTCTCTGGTGGTAGTATTTTCTTCAATCTTTCTCTTTTCACCCTGGTATGGTTTAAAGGATGGTTTGGATCATCCTATCCAAATCTTAATAACCCAGTTGGATCTTGGGTATTAGTATGTGTTTCATCAACATCTTCTACCTATCAAAAAATACAAGAATTATTTAATGTTTGGCAACAATTGGATAAATCATAAATGTATCAATTTCAAAGAAATATAATTAAATATGACTTAAAAAATATAAATATAAATTGTATGAACATATATACATCAATTGAATAATGGAACATTATTTTATAGACTACCTTTTTTATACAATAATTTAAATAAAACCCAATTTTGACAACATAGTTTATAAAAAATTAGTCCACACTCATTTATTATTCTTTGGTTTTCTGCCCTTACAAACATCCTTAGGGAGACTTGTTCTTCCCTTTTATGTCACACAAGAGTGCATTTTAAGAAGGGGTAATCAATCAATAACTCATCCCCAATGGTAAGGCCCATAATAGCCTCAACCATTATCAATCTATCAACCTCTCTTTCCATATCTCCATCTTTATCATTTATAACCTCAACAAATTGACAATTCAGTCTTACAATAGAGTCCCTTCCCTTATTAATATTCATAAATCATGTAATATTTTTGTGTGTGTATGCACATCCATCTATATACATAATATGACCTCTATTAATTTCTTTTCCACTTTCTAATTGGAGATGATGTGTATACATATTCAAATTTAGATCATATGTTGACATGTTAGGCTTATATTCTACTAGCCTTCTCCATTCACCATTGTAATATGATGGACCATAATATGGCATTAATCTCCTAGTGGTTTTTTTTTAATTGTTTCTATGTTTAGATCCCACATGTATATTTTGGAAAATAAAGAGGCCTAGATTCACTCCATGAACATTGGGGGGTCGTATCATGTAGTTTTATCCCCAAAATTGAAACACCTTGTACACTCTAGGTAGTTGTTGATCACTAGGACAAGCGCAATATAGTCGACGATCAAATGTCTCTTTGTAAATTGATCTCAAACTTAGGGGAAATTCATCATCTCCATCACATTCATTCTCATAGGGTATGTAGTCCACCTTCCCTTTGTCTTTAAGAAAATTATGCATCTTTAAAGCGATTCTTGTTATGTGACTTATTTTCATCAAATCCTCATCTTCAGAGCTGGTATATTGGCACATATTTTTGTTAGATGTATCATCTGATAAATGATCATTTCCCTCTAGGCTGGAAGTCGGTGATCTAGGAAAATTTAAACCAAGAACTTTATCCTGCAAGTATCCATTAAGAAAAAATTCGTTATTTAAACAATATAAAACAATGTTTAACAAAGAATACATGATATTTATATCAAATTGGAAAATTACTTACCACAATTCCTGTAGGAGGCATACTATCGACTGGAAGCTCATCATATATGTAATGTATTTGTACAATTTATTGTTTGAATTGTTTCTTTCTACGATATACAAAACATCCACAAACAACAATTTTCTCGAAATATTCATCCCATGTACTATAGTCCTGACCAACCTCTTGTTTAGTGCAATCATTTATTGTGTCGGCAAGATCCATTGTCATATCCTCTTCCACCCACTGTCGTCTATGTGATTTAATAGTTTTAGGTCCATGTCCATGTCCATGTACATATCTTCTTCTTTTGCTAGTTGAATGCTCAAGCTCTACATTTTCTCTAATCTCCATCTAAAATAATCAACAACCTGCATTAATTTATGTCAATATTGGATAATACATTATAAATTTCAATAATAAGTGAAAAAGGATGGGTGTATCACAAAATGCCATTAGATCATTTTTTCCTAAGTTAAGTCAAAATTTGAGTACCTAATGTCCCGCTTCATCCATTGTGTCCTAATTTGATATGACACGATCTGTTGCCATGGCCTCGTCTCGCCCCTATAATACACAACATAGTAAATACTATTTAGTACACCAATTATATCATTTTAACGAATATGCTATCCAACAAAAAACCTCACTTTAGTCATATATTTGACATATTGATATCATGTTTTTGCCATCCTAATTTTCAAACTTTTCCCTTGATCATAGAATCACATTTAATCACCATTCATGTGCATTTTCAACCAATAAGTTTGACCTCAGAGGCCTCATGGACAAAAAAATGACTTTATCTCCTTTGTGTTGTAGCATTTGTGAATTCATAAACACCTTCCTCCTTTGGTTGAGGTTTCTTTCTCTTCTCACCTCTATTGTATCTGCAGATTTCATTGTCATATCTATTTCCACCCACTTTCCTCTCCACGATTTAGTAGTTCTATGTCATTCACACCCTCTATCCATGGTCTCCTCTAGATCCTGTAATACACATCAATGACAAGTCACATAACAATTGTGCAACAAGAGAATATTGTTGAAATTATCTTGTTAATACGCTTGCTTTTCATTAATATGCACTATGAAAAACAAAATAGGACATTGCAACATTTTTCTCTTCACAAAATGTTTACACGCAAAATCTTGACAACTAGAGGTCAAATATTATGATTACAAGATGACTACAAATTCACATCAAAAAGACATTTATTTATAAAATGACTATAAATAAAACCTATTACTAATAATTTTAGCTGGTTCTCTACCTTCCACTTCTTCCACAAATTCATTAAAACCTTAGATATTTTCTGTTTGAAAACTAGAGATTGTATTCCTTATTCTTGATTGAAACCTACTTTAGGATGGAATGATGAGATCTAATCAAGGATGAAATGATGAGATCTAACAAAGTGTAAAAACATGTCAAAATATGTAATATATGCATGGATAAAGGCAATAGAAAAATATATATGATAATACATGATGAATGATCTATCAATAATACATTAAATAAGGGTGATTTAGTGGGATCAAAGAGATTACACAAAAAAATCCCAAACCCTAATCAAGATAGTAGCAATGAAACATAGATAAGGGATGCATGCAAGCCCTAATAAAGTATAAAATGAATCATATCTACTTAAAAATGTTAGATTTATAACCTTAATGTAGAAGGATAAACTCTAAGGATGAAACCCAAGTGTGTTTAAGAATGTTTGATTCATGAATTTATGTAAAGAAGAATAACATGCCTCACATAAATATCCAAAGTAAATTAATTAAATCAAAATGAATAAATAATATTACTTTCCCAAGATAAAGAGTTGAGAGTAACAACACCACTAAAATAAATGCTCAAAATTAAATAATAAAAATAATAGTATTTATTTATCAAGTTCCATGCAAAATACATCATTTTCCACAGGTAAGCGCTAAATTAGGTGCACTTTGCATTGCCTTTAATGCCCCAAAGAGATTACATTTAGGATTCAAATTTTGCACTAAAGTTGACGCTAAAGTCGGCGGCTATAGCGTCGACTATTGAATCAAAAATGAAAAATAAAAAACTCCCATGAAACATTTGAAAAGTTTTGAAAAACATGTCAAAAGTTTGGAAAAAAGTGTCATTTTTTCCATCGAGCTTTCTCTTCTACATGTCATTTTTTCCATCAATATTTTTGGAAGCTCTCTTCTCAGCCACCATAGGGTTTCACCTAGAAGTTGCATTTGGAGATTTCATGGAGTTTTCTGAGTAAAGAGATTGTTGGAGCCGCACATGGTAAGCATTTTATTTTTACTTCTAGCTAGCATGATTTTTTTTTGTCCCTTGTATCATATGTGATTTGCATCAGTAGTTGGCATCATCTAGTGTAGGTAGGTATATATATGACACTTTTATCAAATTTTTTGGCAGATTTAATTTTTATTTCACCTGTAGGTTGTGTTAAAATGAATTGAATTTGGTTAGGTACCCTACACTTGTTGGTTTGCATTCTTCACAAATATTATAAACATTTTCCTTTTGCATTTAGCTAGTGTGTTTTGTTTTTATCACCTAGATTTTGAATCTTGTGCTCATTGGTTTGCATTCTTGTCAAATTTTACAAAAATCATGCATTAGCACCTTTGCCAAATTCCATTTGAAGTGATAAATACTTCCATAACATTCAAAGCCACAAAAATTGTATGATTTTTTTATAGTTTAGGAACGATTGTGCCATTTGTGCTACAAAAATTCCCTAACAATAATTGGAAACCATAAAAATTAAGGTTTTTGCTAGGGCTAAGGCATACTAAAAATAAAAAATTATGTAATCCTCACCATATACCCTTAAACTATTTTTTTTGGGGGGGACTTTTAATCTCAAAAACCATTTGGGGTTTAAAATTTTAAAACTCTTTTTAAAAAAGGAGAGAAACACCATATGGCCTTGAATTTTTTAAGAAAAGTAGAAAAACCACTTATATGTTGACAGTAGATGCAAATGCGAAGTTGCTTTAAAACCTTGATTGATTGGACTTGATCCACATGATGTTGCTTCATTAAATTTTCAATCAGCCTCTGTAATGCCATTTTTATGCATAAAAATGCTCCTTGCATTGCAAACATATCTAAATTGTTTTTCTTGATAGTGTGTACTTTCATACCTGGTAGTGTTTACTTAGTTTTCCTCCATAGACTAGACGCAAATAATTTTCCCTAGGTCATCTCAAAATGTCAAGCAATAGAGGGAAGATAACAAATGGATTGGGCTCTCGCCACAATGAGGTAATTGATTATCAATTTATAGATTTGTAAATATTTCCATTGTTCCTTTCATTTTTAGTTTTTAATTTTTAATTTTTAAATTTAAAAGAAAAAGTTTATTTTATATATATATATATATAGGGACATGAGATTGACAAAGATAAAGAGGCATTGGATTCTATATTGGGGGCAGAGGAAATGAACAAATTGGATGTTGTGGAGTGGAAAATGCTTGCCAGAAACATAGAAAAATGATCTACTAAATCCCCTCGAACATTACAATCAAATCAACCGTGTCAAAGGGAATCAATTGATTCACCAAGTAGTCCTGGATCACGCAAAATATCCAGGAGGAAATTAGTAACAGTAAACTCTAGGAATGTAGAATAGTGAGTAGAGACTTCCACTATCCCAACCACTTTTGGGACACAGACTTCTTCCACCACACCAATTTTTGCATCTTGCATTGGTAGCTACAATACCAAGATAGAATACGATGTGGTTTCAGGGAAGTCTGAATGATAGATGCTGGAAAAGACTTTGTGAATAGGTTGAAGGAATCATACCTTCAATGGTTCAAAGACCATCTACATTTTCCATTCTCAAAGATACCCATACACCTACAAAAAATAGTTATCAATGACATGGAGACTGAATTTGGCAAAAATTGGTCTGTGAAGAAGGTAAAGCTACAAATGTCTCAAAATTGCAAGAGATTTCGGTGCAACCAAACAAAGAAGATAAAAAAACATCCCTCCTGAGCTAAGGCTCAAAAAAAGGCCACTTGATGTAAGTGTCAAAGTATGGAAAGAGCTTGTAAAAGCATATGAGAAGTTCGATGCAGGGAGGAAGTCTAGTGAGGAGAGTATGCAAGTATTTGAATTTTCTCATAATATTATATAAAATTTATTAAACAATTTTTAAATTTTATTTGTGCATAGTTAAATTGAATTAGTATATGTTTCAGGACAAGGCCTCCAAGGACAGGCTTCAAAAACTTTGTGCCACATATCACAGTGGCCAGAAAGGTTTATAGACCTTGATTTGTACATTTGTAAGTATATTTAATATGTTAAATGATATGTTTTTTATTTCCTAGGAAAAAGTAAATGATTGCATATTAATTAGTTTAACTAGTCCATGTGCCATGTTTTGACAGGAGGAGAAATATGGCTGACATCCAAAGCAATATGAAAAGGAAATGTTACAGAGAAAAAAGTGGGCCTATTTTCTAATTTGGATGGAGAACGAGGTATCAATAGTCGACTTTCAATAACTTGGTTAGATATTTGTGTTAATATGTCAATTTGCATTTATTTTGTTGAGTTTCAATAATCTTTGAAGAGGTTATAGAGTGATACTTGAGACAAACAGTTACAATTGTACTATGTTTGTTGTGTTTGGTTTCTATTGGTCTTCTTGTCTTCTTGTGTAAATCATTGTAGCAATCAAGCTAACAAGAGTGAACTTTATGATATTACATAAAGGGTGAATAAGACCTTGTCTTTACTCTAAGACATAAAGTTAGACAACAATTAACATTAATGAAAAGATCTTTGATAGCATTCTCATTAATAATTCATATAAAATGTATGAATGGAGAGACAATGACCTCATGAGACTTACATATTTAACTCAAAAAATTTCAAAAACCATACAATCGACAAAATTTCCTAGATTAACTCAAAACCTAAGACATTGACTCAAAATTCATTTGCTTTGTGCTTTCTACTTACATACTCAGCTCCAAAATTCAACAAAATACCTATACAATTGGCCTTGAAGTCCATTTTATAGAATAAGGGAGAAAAAAAGCCTCAAGCCAAGTTGTACACATCCCACCCTCTCATTGGACCACAATACACACATTCCCTTTTGCAGTTATATTTACATATTCAAAATAGAGGGAAAAAGTGAGATGAAATATTTCCATTCGATGAAGAAAATGGACCCGCCTTCCAAAAGGAATTTTGTTGGAGAGAAGAATCTTCTAACCATTGTAGCATATTTGTTCCTTGAGCTAAATATAAAATATGAAAGAGAAAGAAAGGTCGGTCCAAACTAGCATTCAAATTATCAGTGATTGATCTCTACTTGTGGTGTTTGCTATAAGAGACACATACTTTATGCATTTCAATTTCTTAAGCCAGACCTATATTATACTTGACCAAATGTATGTGTACTCTGCCTTTGTGCTCATAAATCCAATTCACCAATAAAAATATTTTTCCATTGTTCATATTCATCATAAGATGGCCAATTGAAATTAATAATTTCATCCATCTCTATTCTATATGGAGCATATTTCACCATCATTGAAGTTGACTCTTTATCAAAATCCTCTAAGAAACTGATAATGAAAGACAATTTCTCTAGAGAATCCTTCAATATAGCAATATCAACATGTTCACAAATCATAACTGCTTGTGAGGCAATAGTGGTATCCATTTGGTCCTTCCACACCTATAGAGGCTTTACCTCATCGTATGTATGTTGGATATCCGGTAGTAATGTCAACCCTGCTTCATCATACTTAGCCTTTAATTCTCTAATACGCCGGTCCAATGGAGCAACATATCCATATAACTTTTGTTCCTTAATTCCATCAACACATTTGTAGATAGGGATCACTCTGGGGTATCTATCTTCCTTCTATTTAGCCCCCACTGCCATGAATTTCAAATCACCAACCCTTGGAATTCACTTATCAAAGATTGGGATAGCTATGTCCCTATCCCTTTAGGACAACCTTATTGCTTGTAACATTGAAGAGTAATTTGCATGAACAATATTTAATTTTCATTGAACCCTCTTGTTCATATGTTTGAGTATTGTATGAACAATATGAGCATTATTCTCATACATTATATTTTGAGTTTTCTCAAGCAATTTCTTATGTACCTCAACTTGTTGAAGTAGTTGCTACCTTATAATCTCATCAGTTGCATGTGGCTCCTAGCCCAAGTTGTATGGTATTATAGTCATGGGTTGTTCTGACAAAGGAGAAGGTTGGGAATGTTCCACTAGAATGGTTGATGCGGCTTGGCTTGAGCTATTTTTTCCTTGAGACTTCAACATCTCCACTTGTCCTTTCCAAAGTGCTAGCTCTATTTCTAGTTCAACATCTCTGTGTTGACTCTTATCATATTCAACCAAAATATCATTATCATGTCCTCTGAATTAGTCCCTTTCAATAGTTAAACTTTCTAAAATTGCTTTGGAAAACTTGCAAACATTCACCGTCATGTCTACTACCTCTAGAGCTGGAGCGTCAGCAAATCTTCTTATAACCAATTATCCACTAAAGTCAGCCAGTTCTACCACAACTGGTTTCCTAGATCTCGTAGATAACGACCAAATGGCCAAGGCATCCCATTCTTCACTAAATGTTTATCCATTGATTGCCAACCTAGCTTCTTCTTCAATTTGAAATAATGGCCTTTCAACTCTTCTTATGGTGTCCAATACAATAGCATCAGCAATTTCTGATTCAGGCAATAACAAAACTCCACTTTTTTGCACAAGCGCCCTTCTTTCCTCAGTTGTAATACCTTGAAATTCCTTCATGTATTTCATTACATTTTCTTGGATAAAATTCTCAGGGAGTTTAGGATGTAAAATCCTCTCCTTGGCTACATTCTTGACACAAATTGGAACCTTATCCCTCCAAGAAAAATATCGGAATGCTCATATTTTAATAAAAGAGTCATCCTCCATAAATTCCTTACAAGCTTCATGTCTCAAGTCATCCAAGTAGCTTGTCTCACTCAGCTCCCCTTTTCCCAATCTGAGGCTGCTTTCTGTAGTATCTGCTACAAATTCCCTTGGAGGAGAAGACATTCCCTGTTGTATCTCCTTAGGAGTGATTAATATTTCTTCTTCCTTGGTGTTCAGGTAGTCAATAATTTTGCTCATCTCAACTTTTTTCTTCTTGGCTGGTGGCTGCTCTAATGGAGAAGGGCATTTTGGGGATGTATCAATCTCAATAACAATAGACAAAGTCGGTCTAGGAGGTGATGGAGCTGACCTAGCTGGATATTTAGAGAAGCTTCCCTTGACCCTTCTGAGGTAGTAAGGGTTGGCAATGTATGTTGTTTCTTAACAATCTCCTTCCTCCTAGAATATATTTTGATCTTTTTTGGAGGCTCATAGGAAGGTCTTTCCTCCTCATGTGAAAATGGCATGTCTTCTACTACTAATGACTTCCCCTTATCCTCAATTGGTCTTTCCCATCTTAATACACCCACAACACTTTCAAAGTTTTCCAAAACATATTGTATTCTTCCCCATTCTCCCCTAATATTTGGAAAAGGGTTATGTATAGGATCAGACTTCATGGCATTCTCAACCATATTTTTGAAGGCAAGATACATGGCCTTGTTTTCCTCTTGCACCTTGAAATCCAAAATATTCTTGATAACATCTTCAGGGTAGTAGAAGTTATGCACAAATACACCGGTCCTTATCCTTGCCTTTACTATAGTAATGAAACCATTAGGGTCATGGTTTCTAGGATGCACTGTCCTCAATTCATAGGGTTCCAATGTCTTAACAAAATCTTTCCACCCTCCCTTAACCATCACAAATTCTACAAAGGTTGTCCATTTAGGGAAGAAATACCCCTTCTTCTGATTTTCTGGAAGATGTGACATTTTTATAGCTCTTAGTTGTCTCATTATTTCAATAAATCCAATCCGCAAAGATACATCCCTTGGTATCACATAAGGATTGATAGGTGTCCCATATACCCTAAATATAGTTGTATCTGGATAGGGAATAATATCTCCCCAATTATGAGTTATCTACAATTCAATCCTCCTTTCCATAGGTCTCAAGAAATCATGAATCTCCTTCGGGATCCTTGGTGGATCATGAATCAAGGATCCCGTTATCTTGGAGGAAAAAACATTGTGAAAGACCACATAATCAAACTTTTTATCATGTCTATCCAGAATCCTAGTCCAAAACCGAACCGAAAACTCAAGACCATTGTCTTTCATCTTCAATGACATATATTTTCCAAAGTATTTCCTTCCCTTGTATAGAAACATATGCATTAATAGGGAGTACCACCAAAATTGAACCCAATTCTTTCCTTCCTTAAGAGAAACCAAATGCTTGTGCATATGCTCTGCTAAGTAAGTAGCATAATCATAGACCACGTTGAAAGATCCATGATAGATATGTAATTCCATGTACATATATTCTTTTGGAATAGTTTTTGGTGCATCAAAACCAATTATTTGGCATAAGGAATATAAGGTCTTCTTAAAGTAGTTAGCCAAGTATTTCACAGGGAAAGGTTCCCTCTCATCTTTTCCAATCTTTATTTGTCTCTTATTTTTTCCATATCTTATGGTATCAGTATGCATTGGTAACATTGTGATTCTGAACAAAACCTTGGTATTTTCATACTCTTCCCTGAAAACATCCAGGTCAATAGAGATCATGTCTTCATTCCACTTAGACAACTCAAAGACTTCAACAATTTCTTCTCTGGTAATCCTGATCATCTCAACGCCATCAAATGCCCTAATTACCCTAGAAATGGGGTCATACCTTGCTGCAATGTCTTTCAACAAGTTCACATCCATATAGACATTTGGGAACACAAGTTTTCCCATGTCTAATCTCTAGGTATTGCAAGTGGGAACTCCACAATTTATATTTCCAACCCAATTCTTGAACATGTGCCACCTAGTGAAAGATGTTTCAACATCCTTGATACAATGTTGCTTATCCAACAACCCCTCATAAATCTTAGGACCATAAAATATTACTTGCCCCTAAGCTTTCTTACTTGTCAAGGGTTTAAGCTAGTCAACAATATCCTGAGAGAGTAACCTAGTTGGGGTTTCAGAACCAGACCCTTGGGCTTTAGGAGCCATGGAATATTAGCTAGGTTTAAAGTAGGCTAGGGTTTCGACACAGGATAGCTCAATACCTAGTGCTTAATTAACAACTAGCACAAATTGGATATACAAATTTTGAAGCACAATAGAAGACCACACTTATGCACAATTTTAAAGAAAACTAAAGCAATTAAAACATGCAAGCTAATCCAATTTGAAAGAAAGAAGCGAAAACCTACCTTAAATCAAGATTGTTTAAAAGATAAAGCTTGTATTTTGACTTATGGATTTTTTCATTCATAGGATACCCTAATTTTTTTGAGTTGTAGCTTGAAATACTTCGCACAATCTCCTGAAGGCTTTGGATTTACTTGCAAGCCTGAATTGTTTGAGGAAAATAAGTTGTTATGTGCTTTAATGTCGAAAAAATAGCGGTTGCGGGTGTCCTTTCCACCATTATTGCTCGCTTGTGTGAAACAAATAGTTCAATTAGGTGTGCATCTAATTTTGAATAGCAAACATCAATCTCTTTCCAAATAAGGTTATGTAATAGAATTTACAGTTGATAGTTAAATTGTATAACATTTTTTTTTATGATCGTCACTAATGTTTATTAGAATTTTTGCATGTTTTGCATCATTGGAATGACATATTAGCTATAAATTTTTTGAAATTTTATTATGGTATGTGTACTTTGATATGATGTAATATGATTATGGTTTCATCTCATATGTTGTAATATTAGATATATAACAAAAAATAAAATTATCACATGAAATAAATAATTAAAACTAGAAGCAAAACCTGGAAGAAAAATTGAAAGCAAAACTAGAAGAAAACTTGGAAGCAAAACTGGAAGAAAACCTGGAAGAAAAACTAGAAGCAAACTTGGAAGCAAAATTGGAAGGAAAACTAGAAGCAAAACCAGAAGCAAAACTGGAAGCAAACCTGGAAGAAAAATTGGAAGCAAAACTGGAAGTAAAATTGCAAGCAAAATTGGAAGCAAAACCAGAAACAAAACCAAAAGAAAACCTGGAAGCAAAACTAGAAGCAAAATTGGAAGAAAAACTAGTAGCAAAATTGGAAGCAAAAATAGAAGCAAAATTGGAAGCAAAATTGGATGCAAAACTAGAAGCAAAACTGGAAGCAAAACTAGAAGCAAAACTAGAAGCAAAACTGGAAGCAAAATTGGAAGAAAAAATGGAAGCAAAACTTGAAGCAAAATCAGAAGCAAAATTGGAATCAAAACTAGAAGCAAAACTAGAAGCAAACCTGGAAGCAAAACTGGAAGCAAAATGGAAGCAAAACTAGAAGCAAAATTGGAAGCAAAACTAGAAGCAAAACTGGAGGCAAACCTGGAAGCAAAATTGAAAGCCAAATTGGGCACTAATTTAGGCGCTATTTCCGACGTTATTTCTTGGCACTATTCCTGATGCAATTAGTGGTGTTAAAGGAGACATTATTGCTGGCACCATTTTTTCGGTGCTAAAGTGGGTGCTAAATTTGGCACAAAATCCGATGCAAAATCCGGTGCCAAAATAAGCATACCTTTTAGCACCAAATTTAGCATCGTGAGTCATGTTCAATTGATGGACTCAGATACACTAAAATCCAATGCTATTTTAGGGGATAATTGCCTATTGTGTTGTTTTGTACCAATGGGAGTAGACATATCTAACTCCCCTAGAAGAATAGGCCTTGCAGTGAAGTACCAAGCCTTGCAGATACTATCATGGAGAGAGGACCTTGCCATATCTGAATGATCACGGGTACTATTTTCAATTAGATTTGCACATAGCTAAACTGAAAGTTCGACAATCTATTGAAATATGGGAATGTTCTCAGATTGTGGGTAACCTATAATGAGAACGAACCTCTAGAGAAAGTCGACTTCTTTGTTGATAATCACCTACCCTACTGACTGGTTGATGAATGAGTTAGAAGATGAAACTATAATTTAAATCCTAAACCCAAGATGATTTATCAACAATAAGAAGATTTTGATAGTTATTCACTCTCAACACTCTTTAAGATTTAATTCTCACAATCTCACATAAGACATATGACTCATTAGTATTTTGCATAAATGCTCACATAATGAACACAAGAGACAACCTAAATCAAAATTTAACTCTTGAAAGAACATCACAATAACAAGACATAAGAAGGATTCAATAGGTTGAATCACAAACATATCAAATTATTATTGCAAATATTAGACAAGTGAGAAAGGAAAACCCTTTTGTTATTGAATGAAGGAATGAAACTCTCAGAATCCGAGTATAAAATTAGTCTACAAGACTCTCTGAGTGATTAGGAGAGCAAGAGACTATCTATCTGAACCCCTGATAAATTAAAAGTTCTCAAAATTATAGCCATTAAGTGACCCTAGTAGTGCAAAATAGAAAAATCTGGCCCACTGCTTCTCCAAAAAGAAATTCATTTTGCATTTTTGAGCTCAGGAAAAAGGCTTGAAAAGAAGGCTTCAAACTGCTCCAAAAATCACCAAAAGGATAGAAATTTCCCATCTCCAAAGAGTCCATCCAGAAAATCCTCAAAAATAGGTGCAAATGGCTAGAAATTGACAATGGAAACATCAGTTTGCCTCCCTTTTCCAAATTTTCCCATAAGGAAAAATCAAATCCAAAGAAGATCTTGGCCAACTTTTCTCTGCTTTAACTGCATAAATATCAAATATTTAAAATAAATTTATAAGATATTGCTTTAAATACTAATTTACATGATTTGTAGTTTCATTACAAAAATAAAGCTGAATTTTTCTTTAATCTCTCAATTCGCCCTCTCTCCCTGATTTTTCGCAACTCAAGATTTTCAAATCTTTGAATATCTATTACAATTGATTTTTTCTCCAAAAAATCATAAAAATATTAGAGAAAATATATGCATTAAGATATAACAATATCTAAGGCACAATACATATATGAATTTCTCCTTAAGGCAACTCAACTTTTAAAAAAAAGCCAAGGCATGTTTGTTGTTTGATTTTCTTCCAAAAATCATAAAGCTTTTCTAATGCATATAGAAAATTTGATCTCAAAAATACCTAAGGTATATTGAATGTTTTGATTTTCCTCCCAAGGTATTATTATCTCTCAACACATATTAGGAAAAAGGCATGAAAGATCCAAAAAAAATATCATAAGGTATGATATTTTAAATCAATGTGCATAAGCTCCTAAGGTCGACCTAGGGCATGTAATATTTTCGGCCCCCCATGGTATTAATTTAGAGCTTGATGTATTAAAAATTTTGCAAAATGTTCCTAAGTCGAATTAGGGCAAGGCTGGAACCCTAATGACAAAACTCATTCACCCTAAGAATTCACATTTCATTTTCACCTTAGCCATTGGGCTTTTTGGGCTCTACACACCGCCATGAGAAACGTAGAGGTTCAAGCTAGAACTTCACCATCTTCATGTCGATTTTCTATTGGAAATCATGGTAAGCTACTACATTTGATTTTTATCCTCCATTTAAGCATTTTTGAAAGAATCTCTTGAGATATTTGGGCCTTCTTAGTGCCGCCATAGTCATTTTTCTCATGCATTTTCTTGTTGTATTTTCTATGTTTCAAGTACTCGGCCCTAGCCACCATGAAGCACTAGTTTTGAGATTTTTCTGAAAGGAAACGTAAATAAAAGACCCACGGATTGAGAAGCTTCAAAACAGAAAATGCATTGAGCCCAAAGGTAAACTGCCACCATGGTCATTCTTCTTATTTCCTCTCTTCCTGTTAAAGAAACACAAACGAGTCTGGTAATGGGCGTCCCTCTTTTCTGTTGAAGAAATGTGGTAATTTATGTTCTTCCTTTGAGGGTCATGACCTCTCCTTGCTCCTCTCCCATTTTTGAGCTTGACCCATATTTAAAACACAGAGAACTTGTGTATTTATAATTTTTTAGCAAACCCCAAAGTGGGTATTCTGTATTTTCGAAGAAAAGAACTCCTTCAGCTGTAGCCATGCTTGTATCCTCTTAATTTCAGTAGAAAAAATCACTATGGGTGTATGGTAAAATTTAATGGAGCCCTCATAATAAAATAGTCTTTCAAATTTTTAAACTCCAAACACTATTAGCTTGCACTTTTGAATCAAAACGCCAAATGGGTATCACCTCTTGACAAGAAAAGTAATGTTTCAGGCCACGACCATGAAGCCTAGAAATGGGAATTTCAAAAGAAAAAAACCCATGACTGAAACTTCTTTCATTTTGACAACAACTTCATTTTCAGAAAAAAAAAGGGGACAAACCCTCACTGTTTGAGATCATTTGCATATGGATTATTTTTTCATTTCACTTACAATTTACTCCATTGTGATAAAATCAAAATGGTAATGTGTCTTTATTTATGCTTTCTTATGACTGCTCCTGTAGCAAAAGGTTGCATCTTGTAGCTCCATACTTGATAGAAACTAAAGTCTTCATGCTATTCTTCATGCATTTTTATAATTTCATGGAAACAACTATAAATAATGTTATCCTTGTCAATCTTGCATAGAAAACTGAAACATGTAAAACCTTACCATAATGTTGTTGAAGGTGCTCAAACCCCCTTTCATTTACAATTTAATTTGTGGATTCCATATGTATGCCTGCTCACTATCAATCATCTTGACAATTGAATTTCCTGAGCAATTCATCATTTATGATCTTCACTCTCTTGCACTCCTAGGCTTGATTGTCCTGAATGGTGGACAGTCTTGATTTTTTTGTAGTTGATCTATGTTTCACTCTTTCAATGAATGCTTCATGTGAGAATGATGAATGAATTTATTTTACTTTTATCCCCATTTGAATGTAAGGGGCATTATCTCAACCCTTGTCAGAGCCCATTTCACTCCACATGTTGTTATGTCTTCAAGAATTGAACTGCTACATGATTTATCCTATACCTACACAGTGAACAAACATGTTAGCATAAAAACAATGAAGCTTAAAGATTCCATGATGTTTCACTTTTAGTCCTTATTGTACTCTTTCTTATTCATTCAATTGATTCAATGTATTGTAGGGAATGAATTATATCTCAGTTGGTAGAGAACATAGTGTAGTCCATATCCGGAGCTCTAACAATCCCTTTGTCCATGATGCAGGTTCACTCAAGAGTGGGAGCAAGGATGGAACAACTGCAAGGAGATCAACTAAAGACCAACAAATAGGCAATTATGGATATGCTCTATATTATAAGCTTCCTTTCTTTTATCTTCAATTGTATAGTTCATTTCTTGTAATATATTGTTCTAGTTATTCCCACTACTTGTGTGGGACATTTAATTTCTCTTTTTCATTTCCATTGAAAATAAATGTAGCAATTGCAATCTTGTACAATTTATTTTCATATTCAAAATAAATGAAATACTATAAAATGAATGAACATTACAAAATAAATTAAAGCAATAACTTATGCTTAATCATTTATGTACTCTCCTTTTGTACCTTATTAAATGCTGGTAGGCATTTGAATAGTAATTCTGAAACTCTGTTGACTGAAAAAAAGTGCAATCCAAAACTGAATCTTTCAAATTTTGTTATAAGAAAATGGCTTAAGCAATGTAGAAAATAAACTAGAACTTTTCACCTTAAAATGAGCTAAACCATTT
Organism: Sequoiadendron giganteum; assembly: GCA_007115665.2. Classification (NCBI taxonomy): domain Eukaryota; kingdom Viridiplantae; phylum Streptophyta; class Pinopsida; order Cupressales; family Cupressaceae; genus Sequoiadendron; species Sequoiadendron giganteum. Next base: position 409,427,182 of record CM021109.1, read on the forward strand.
CAGCTCTACCAATTTGAGTTGTGGGTGAAAATTGGTAATAGGTACCTTACGACGAGTAACTAACTTTTGTATCTTGTGAGTTCTCTGGACTTCAACATCTGGTCATTTCTCTTCACTTCTCATCTTTCATTTCTTTTATGTAATATTATGTAAACAATGATAATTAAGAACTTTTGATTTATGTTAAAAGTGGGTAATTGAAAAGACACTTTTTGACATGTCAGTCAAGAAAAAATTTTGAAATCTATTGTAAAATATTTTTGAAGATAAATAGAATAAAGTAATAATTGGTGGCCGAATTTTGGTGAATGTTATCTTGTTGTCTCTAGTTTGATATTTCCTTGTTATTTAAATCAATATATCAATGATATATATGGTTTACCAAAATACATTTATTGTCAGACAATTCATTTTGTACTACATTTTGGTGTCAAATCTTTGGCAGTTATGGTTAGTTTCATTATATTCAAATTTTGAATTTTGGGAAATTATATTATACAGTAAATAGATTGATGGATGTTTGGATAGTGAAATTATCTCTCTTAGAAATTAAATGAAATATCTTGTCTTGAAATATCTAGAAGGATTATTTTAATTAAAGAGGATTTTGTGGTTATTTTTCTAACAATGATTAACAATGATTTTATAGTGCAACTAGCTTGCTATTTGCATTCAAGATACAAGTCATGATCAAATTCAAGCACATGCCAAGAAGATGGTACTCTACTTCAAACCCTCAACCTCACTTAGTTTAGTCTACTTGGGGATATTAAGGAAGTTGTGAAACAATTAATATATATAATTTATTGTTTGTGAAGGAGAATCCTATGAGATCCAATATGGCAGTGGATCAATATCCAGTTTCTTAAGTAAAGATGATGTCACAGTTGGGAAACTTGTTACAAAACATTAGGTTAGTAATTTTTGGATGTTAAGGCTTCCCAATTGATATCAAAGATATTTTCTCATCAATTTAATCTAGAATTTATGTTTAAATGGATTCTTTCATGGTGCGGGTCTTTACTGAGAAAACACATGAACCAGAGTTGACATTTTTGTTGTCCAAGTCTGATAGAAATCTTGGGCTTGGTTTCTAGGAAATTTTTGTTGATAATGTTGTTCCAGTCAAGTTAGTGTTGATAGACTTCATGCTATAATATGTCAAATTCATTCTATAATCTGAGTGATCATCTTTCTTAAATTTTGAACAAGGTTCTGAAATCAAGGGTTCAATATGCATATTTCAGGCCTATGTTGAACACTCTATTTAAGGCATTTTTTGACAAGGCTACAATTTTTTAATTGATTTATCTTTCTATTGTGTTTGGACTTACATTTGTAAACTTTCAATATATAATGCACTTTTATTCTTTTTGAATTGAGACTAATAGTAATTTTGTTGGTTGTATTGAGGCATAGCTTCATTCATGGTGGAAAAGGCAACACCCTATTGCTCATATTAGATGGTGTGTTCCATATAAAGGAGGAAAGATTCTAGTTAGGTTATTGTTGACTACATTGAAGGAGATAGCTTTATATATGGGACACGATCAACACTCTCCTTGGATTCTACATGTTACAACTTGCTCTAGGAAGGTTTCCCACATTGTATAAGTTTTAAGAGATGAAAGGGGCATGTGCTCACATTGAAGGGCTTCAAGCATGTGTTTCCATCATTGCAGAAGTTTTTAGGAGAAGTTTCTTTCTTGTAGTCATTTATGTGTAATATTGTAACTCAGATTTTCAATCTTGTGACTGAAAATAATAATTGTAAAACTCTATTACTAAGCTATAACTAGAACACCTCTCTTTTATTACTAAAATTCACTAATTTTTCCTTCTCAATGGTTGTCTTATTGTGTGCATTAATTGATGATTGATGTGTATTTATGTGTTTTATGCTTAAATCCTCAAATATCAATCAATTAAAATGACTAAATATACTACTAATTGAAATCAATTAATAATTAAATTGACCAAATATACTACCAATTGACATGAATCTATGAACAATGAATAAATATGACTAGATATATGACCAGTGAAATCAGTGAATAAAAATGACTAAATATACTACCAAATTGATCAAAATGATGATCAAAATTAATGACTAAATACACCACCAATGCACAAAAATCAGTGAATAAAAATGAATAAATAAATGACCAATTAACAACAATCAATGACTAAATACATCAGTGAATAAAAATGACTAAATAAGTGATAGATTACAACAATCAATGACTAAATCAACAACTAAATAAGTGACCAGTTAAATATATTAGTGAATAAAAAATGACTAAATAAGTGACCAAATTACAACAACCAATGACTAAATCAACGACTAAATATACTACCAAATCGATCAATCAATTTAAGCAATAAATGACTAAAAATGGTTTAGTCATCAATCTAGTCGCATTATATATGATTGGCAATAAACTACTAATGGTCATGTGACCAAGTTCAGTCACTTCTAAGCAACTTTTAGTAGTTTTTTCAATAGTTTATTGTTGTTTTTGTACTAGTGAAATTAAAGACATCCAAATGGGAAAGAAAAAGAAGCCCCATACACAACAAAACCTATGTCCATATCCATTTGATAGAAACATCGCAATGGTACCTTTTCCTCCTAATTTTGAGGTCTCTAAATTTGATATATATAAAGGGAGTGGAAACCCTATGGATCACATAAAATAATTCAACATCATGTGTATGGAGGTTTCCTATAATGATTCTTACTTGATGCACCTCTTTCCACGAAGTTTGATAGGCTCCACCATCAATTGGTTTTCACAGTTACCTCTAGATATCAAAACCTTCCAAGAAGTCATTGATAAATTCATAGATCACTTCTCCTTCAACCTTGACATGGATGTGAGGCTAGAAGATTTATACAATCTCAAGAAAAACAAATGAGAATATTTCACCAATTTCTTACAGTGATGGAGGCAAAGGGCTAGTAAGAGCAAGTGGCCCATTCTTGAAGAACAACAAGTGGGAATTATCGTAGTGAATGTTGACCCAGATCACTCCTTCCACTTGAAAATTCAATGTATCACCACCTATGATGAGCTTGTCCCTAGGGCTCTCAACATAGAGCGAGCTCTACTATCACAGGGAAACACACAAGCATACAAAGGTAACCGCCCATCAACCAGTTCAAACAAAAAGCCTCGTGTTTGGGCTAAGAAAAAGAACATGACAAATGATGGAATGGTGGATACTAAGGTGGTCATAAGTGCTCCTAGGCCAAACACCAATCAAATGACCAATGATCAACCAAGTGTACAACAAATCACACCATCACCTTAGAATAATCAAATCAATAACACTGAAACCCAACAAAGACAAACCCCCAACAGGAATAACTATCCAAAATGCAAATACACACAATTGGCAGAACCTATTGAAACAATCATGCAAAAATTGGTAGATTCAAACTTCATTATGCTTCCCAATTTCCAAAACTACCAAGAACCACAAGACAAGCCACCTTGGTACACGGAAAAGGATCTTTGTGACTTTCACAAAATTAAAGGACACAAAACATCAAACTGCATGAGATTGATGAATGTATCCAAGATCTTATCAAGAATGGAGACATATCTATTGAGGTACCAGTGGCTAACAAAGATCTTAAAATATATAAGAACCCATTAGCCAATCATAAAAAAGGAAATGACAATGGAAAAGGGAAGGATTACACCAATGTGCAACATGTCTACTTCAATGTGGTCGCCTCTTGTGATAATGTTGTAACAATTGTCACCATCAAAGGGCCTAGTGTAGAGTATGGATTCACCACACAACGTGACAAGGTTACCATCCAAACAGCTCCATCCTAACCTAGGGAACAACCTACATTTCCAACATCAAACCCTAGGAAGTACAATCTCCTAGATCAGCTGAATAAGACCCCCACACAGATTTCTATTCTGGAACTATTAAGGCTATCCCCCACACATAGGGAGATCCTAGAGAAAGCTTTATCTGCATCATCCATCCTTGAGGATATGGATACAAATTAGTTTCAAGCTATGGTAGGTCATATCACTATCCCTCATCTTCTCACCTTCTCAGAACAAGACCTACCATCGTAACCAACTCATAACTGTGCTTTACACCTTGAGGTCATTGTTCATAAGAACAAGGTTAAAAGAGTCTTAGTAGATGGAGGTGTTGGTCTAAAAATTTGCACCCTTCATTTGGTAAAGAACTTGAGTTATTCAAAGGATTCTATTGAGAAAACAAAAAGCACAACCATCAGAGCAAACGACGATCAAGAACGGGTATCACAAGGCATCATCATGCTACCCATCCATGTGGGACCTGTCATTGCTGAGACTACATGCCAAGTGTTATACCTTGATCTCCCCTACAACATCTTGCTTGTTTGACCATGGATTCATGCCCTAAAATTTATAGCTTCAACCTATCACCAATGTGTAAAGTTTCCTTTTGAGGATAAAGAAGTTACCATCCATGGAGATCCTGGGCCTTTTTACTACTGCAAGAACCTTGAGACCAAGTTTTATAAATTACCCCAAATCCCTAATAATGATGAAGGGCCTACACCCTCCTCCTCATTTTTTGACCCATCATCCCTTGCATCTACCTCAAAAATGAAAACATCCATTGTGCTAAGTATCCCCGACACCAAAGCATTGATCAAGGATGATTGTTATGGAGATTATAAACTAAAGAATGACACTTTTTTTTGGGAGAGCTATCTCTTTCTCCCAAATCTCATGGGAAACTTGCATGTATCCATAAAGTGGTTGAAACATTAAAGGTTGCATCTACCACCTTCACCAAGTTGGGGGGTTTGAACAAAGAAGATATCAATGAGAAAGATGTCTCTAAACTACTCTATCAAGATGACCAACATGTGCCTGTTCTTCCCATGGAAGATGAAAATAAAGGCTTACAACTAATGAAGGGATGGGGGTACAACAAGAACAAAAAATTGGGATAAAATAACACTGGTTTGCTATAACTCATCATTCCTGAGAAACATCCAAAGAATCTTGGCCTAGGATTTACTACTAGCAATGTTACCCTTATTGGAAAATGTACTTTTGGTAAAATGGTTAAGGCTTCCTCTTGGTTACCCACATTGCATGAAACTACCCTAGATGACTTCCCTCTTAATGTCACTGACCTATTTGAGAATAACTCTCTCTTTATGATATCCACAACATATTTTACCCCAAAAGACCAAACCACTGCAATAAGCCTAGTATACCCCCAACTCATTGACTAGGATCAACGTGGACCATCGATTATAGATTTATTCAGAAACGATGAAGCAATCTCAAAATTCATGGGAATTAGTGACAACATACCATATTGGGATCACAAAGAAGGATTGATATAGAACTAGACACATAGGTGTACTACGAGGAGATGATTGAATCCTTCAGTCACAAAATTGATGACATGCAAATAACATGCAAATCTTTGAGTGAAAACCACATTGTGACACTTTCTAATCCTAAAATACTAAAAAGAAAGGACACATCCAAGGGTGAAAACCTCTATAAGGTGCCCAAGGATAAGGGATTCAATCTCCCCCTTAGTGCAATGTATCCAAAAAATTCATTAGTACTAGTAGAAAAGGCACCCCAATGAATGTAGGAATAGAAGAGGCACCAAAGATAACTTTCTATGCCGAATCCTTGTTGGATGAAGAAAAGAAGAACCTCACAACATTCTTGAAAGAGAGAAGAAAAAACTTTGCATGGTCATACATGATATGCCAAGCCTCAATCCAAAAGTGGTTGTGCATCATTTAGCAGTCTATCCTAAATCCAAATTAGTGAATTGAAAATTAAGGAAGATGCACCCTCAAATAGCACTCTTGATAAAACTTGAGTTACAAAAGCTTCTTGATGTCATATTTATCCAAAAAATTGACTATCTTGAGTGGGTTTCCAAATTGGTACCAGTATCTAAACCCACTAAGGGCATTAGGATATGTATATATTTCAGAGACTTGAACAAGGCATGTCCAAAGGATGATTTTCCTCTTCCTAACATTGACATCGTTGTTGATTTAAAAGCTGGACATGAAATTCTATCACTCATGGATGGTTTTTTAGGCTATAATCAAATCATGGTCACCAAGGAGGATCAAAACAAAACTACATTCACTTTTCCATGGGGAACATATTGTTGGAACATGATGCCATTTTGGCTAAAGAATGCAGAAGTGACCTATCAAAGAGAAATGACCCTCATCTTTCATGATATGATACAAAAAATAGTCTAAGACTATGTGCATGATATTTTGGCCAAGTCAAAGAAAAAAAGTTAGCACATAGAGGTATTGGGACCCATCTTCAATACGCTTGAAGAGTATAAAGTATGACTAAACCCAAAAAAGTGTGTCTTTGGGGTTACATCAATGAAGCTTCTTGGCTACATTATGTCACAAAGAGGGATAGAATGATCCACCAAAGGTGAAAGAAATATTAGACATGAAACCTCCACAAACACTGAAATAGATGAGAGGGACATGAGGAATATTGCAATCCATTAGAAGATTCATAATGCAATTATCAAAGAAGATCCACCCTTTCTCGCATCTTCTCCATAAAGGAATAACTTATAAGTGGGATGGGAAGTGCAATAAATCCTTCCAATAGATCAAGGACTACCTATTGACACCTCTAGTGGTCATACCACTAATACCAAACAAACTATTAATCTTGTATATCTTAGTAAAATCAGCAACACTAGATGCTCTTTTAGCCTAACACGATGAAATAGGAAAGGAAATAACCATCTATTACATCAGTAGGACCTTGGTAGGCTATAAAATAAATTACTAATCCATTGAGAAGGCATGCTTAGTAGTGATCTTTGCGTCACAAAATTTTAGACATTACATGCTGTCACACCAAATCAAGCTTATTGCTAAGATCAAACCATTGAAATATTTGTTATCTAAAGCAACTCTCACTGCGTGAATGGAAAAATGGGTAATGATCTTGACTAAATTTGATATAGAATATGTGGAGCACAAGGAAATCAAAGGACAAGTGACTACAGACCAATTGGAAAAAGCACCTATCTATGCAGAGAATCCTTTGATATATGAATTTCTTGATGAATCAGTGGACAATGTACTTTGATGGATCATTTACCCAACATGGATCAAGAGTGGGTATTATTTTTATTACCAAAATGGTTAAGGATAGTGGTCCAATGGCATATACAAGAGTTAAAGGTCTATGGAGACTCACAGCTGATTGTCAACCAAGTCAATGATGACTACCAAACTAAGGATTATAAAATCACTCCTTATAAAAAAATGGTAGAAAGTCTTAAAGAATTTTTCATAGACATAACCTTTGAGTGGATACCTCATGTAAACAATAGAGGAAAAAGGTCATGGTGACTAGTGATGCCAAAAATTGGCAAGGTAACAACCTTATGGGAAACTTAGTTAATGGGGGGACCAATTGCGCTAAACTGAGTGACCTCCAAGTTTTTAAAGAAGTCAAATTCTTCTATAATTGGAGGATTGAAAAGGGTAGAAGGAAACAAATGTAAAATAAAATCTAATCTAAGGTGATGTGCCAAGAAGTAGATATGGGAATGATAAACCTATCTGCTAGATATGATTTAAGGGTTTTTCAACAATCTACTATGTTCTAGAACAACATAAATCACAGATGAAAGCCTAAGTAATTTATCAAATAACATAAAATAATTCCCATACACATTTACTGAAAAGAAGAGTACAAGACATGGTCTGAATCAGCAAAATTATATTGAAATTATAGAAGTTCTGCAAATAAACTACCTAGTACAATAATGGCGTAGAATAATGCTTTATCAAATAGCTAAGAAATAGAAAGGCCAGACAATGGCATAGTCTATAAGTTCTTATACAATAATCTAAAACAATACAAAAGACCTAGTGTCTTTCACTATTTTTTTTGCAAGTTCTAGATCCCTTCTTCGAAATAAGAAGCAGTATTTATAGATAAAATCCCATCTCTTGGTGGGCCAATAACATAAAATATTCCTTGATCCTGAGCAATGCTGCCCAAATAAATGATTTCCCTAAGCCGTTGCAACAAAAAAATATTCAAGCCCTGAACGTGGTCATTTACAAAATAGATGCATCCCCTATGAATGATGGCAGTGGTTCTAACGTAGAAGCAACAACTCTCTAGCAAGCATGTGTCACTAATCCACGAAGTCAGTTAGGACATGTGGCAATGTTGTGCAACCCATTGCTCATTTCATCCTTCCCTTTAATAGAATCCCTGTGGAGGGGACACGTGGTGGTAGGTCGAAGCCTGTGGTTCATTTCTCCCTCCTTACAATGAAAACCTGCACAGTGAAGACATGTGGAGGTATCCTCCATCAACAAAACTGACTATGGGGTTTGCCAAAAGTGAACGTGGATAGATGCTATGTAGCACGCAGATGGAGCCCGATAGAGAAGTGAAGGGAAGCATCCTTGGAAGCATAAGGAGAGCTGTTAGAAGAGCGAAGGAAGAAAATTCCACGAAGAGCACCTGGTGGACATGTGGTGGCAATGGTCAAAGCTTTGCAAAAAGGAGCCCGATGAGTTTAGATGTATGGGGCATGGGCCAGTAATTTAGCAAAAATAAGAACAACCTAGAGGGAACTTGAGGAAATTTATGTCCACAACTTTTGGTGACTACTAGGGGCGTTTCTCTTGTAGAACGAGGAACCCAAAATTTTTGGTTTGCAAATCAAAGTCTTGTCCATGGGGTGACACAATCAAAGCTTGGAGAGAGCAATCTATAGAGGTAGCCAGCCGGCCTCCGATGGCATAGATATGCCACGTAGATTCTCTTGCGCTCCGTGTAGATCGATCATTTCTTTATATGGTAGAATTGTGGATATACCAACCCAAGACTAAAGTTGGAAAAGTAGCCATGTTATCATATGGGTGACACCCTTAATATCTTCTGCAATAACGGGCTGATTGAAGCTCTGAAAAATGGATGCGTCTTGTTGTTTCTCTTCAATATTTGTCACAATCTACTCAATTGTGGCCACTGATTCATCCACAAGAAATGAGGATGGTAATTCCATCTGAGTTAGCTGGGAGAACCTAGCCTGCATGCTATTCATGGTTTAGTTTAGTGTGGCAGTGTACTCACTAGCATGGAGGAGGGTTGCATGGCAGTGGATGAACCTATTTGTTGTCTTGGTAGCAGATTTCTGATCCCTGATCCTTGCATTTGTTAAGTCCTCATCCAGGACCATATATAGCTTATCCAATAATTTTTTCGCCTCAGGAACCCTTTCCTCGATGGATTGCAGGAACCACTCAATTGATCCACGAACCTCCCCACCTAAACTTGTTGCCTCTACCATGAATTGGAGCATCGACTAGAGAGTCAAGTAGAAGGCCTTAACCTTTTCTCAGTATGAAACATATAGCCGCCGGGCTACTTGAAGAAGGTATGACTGGATAGCAAGGGGTTGGGGAAGATTCTTCAAAGCGCTGATCTCTGTATCATTTGAACCAACATCCTATGTGAGTTTCACAATCCTTTGGTTTGTGGCCAAAATTTGTCCTTATAGGGTTCTTGATTTTGCAAGCTAGTTTTATTTGGCCCGTTCATTGTTTGTTTATTCCCTCTCGAAGGAAGACTTCATTTCCTGGACTTCATCCTCTAGTTGAGTCCATCAGGCCTCAAAGTCCATGTCCTTTCACTGAATCTATTGTTCTAATTAAGTGTGTTGATGGTTAAACTCCTCTTTTTTTCATTGCATCTCTTGCTCTGTCCAAGCCAATTGGTCTTGTAACTCTTGGTTTTTTCACTACAGCTCGGCGACTAGGTTAGGATCATAGGATTGGAACTTTGCAAGTTCCTCCCAGAGTTTAGTCTTCTCTATTTCTACTTGCTTTGATAAGCATGCAAATTATGCATCCCTTGCTTTGTCCTTCATCAGCAGGACCTTGACTCTCTCCTTGACAATTTTCAGCTCTTCTTCTCTCTTCTTCAGTTGGCGATCGGACTTGAGGAATTTAGTTGTCACCACCTGTTGCTTGTCCTCAATGAGCTCAACTTTGTCTCACAATTAGGCTATGCTTAGATCCAGTCCCATGGAATACATGTTGTAATCATCAGGCTTCATCTCTCCTTGTGATTTGATGACAGTCGGGTACATGGTTGCAAAATATAGCGATTGTTGAGCCTCATTAAAAATAGTCTACACATTTGGTTCTATTAGCTTTTAAGCATCCTTGGTGTTTTGCTTCTGGACCTTGATAGCTGATTCATGTTTTGTTTTATCACCTTCTGACAAAAAATTTGTTGGCGACCTAATGAGTCCACCTACAAAAGGTGCAGTGGGAGGAAGGGAAAAAGGGAACGAGAGGGTAGTGGCTCCAAATGATTTCTTCCTCGAAAGATTAACTATTTGAGGGGAGAAAGGAGGAATATTCCAAAACTAGGTTTGTGAAATAGTGAGAGGACTCAAGGGAAGCAGTGGCAGAAGTAGAGTCATGGTGGTTCCATCTGCTGGGTAGACTGGGTTAGGGTCAATACAGTAGTAGCAAGAAGGGTATCAATGGTGGTCGTGAAGGAAAAATGTGAAGCGATAACAGATGCAAACTGAGCCAAGGTGAAAGGTGGAAAGGTTTGTGGAGGAATAAAGGAAAATGGTGCTGCCTAAGAGAATTGTGTGAAACCTCCCATGACCATTGTATCAAAAGTAGAGAAGGAAGGGCCAACACTTCAAGTGAGGGGCACTACAGATGTAATAGGATAAGCTAAAGATTGTGAAGCAAGAGAAGAGGGAATGAAAAAATACCTGTGATGTAGATGATTGCGATCACTGACTTATTGTGGGCTCCTAGCTTACCTCAGGCTCTTGTGAACCCTCTCCAAAAGTCTCCTCTATGAGCTTGCACTTGACAGGTGGCGAGTCTTCCACATCTATAGCTTCTGACTATTATTGTGAGGTTGTTTTGGTTCTTTTCGCTGTCTAGGTGTGAGTTAGCGAGGGCCTCGCACATGATATGTTCACCCGCTCATTTGAAGAAACCATGATAGGTTGTTTCATCACCTTCCATTCTCAATGTGTTTGGGCCGTTAGTGCTTCTATTTCCTTCTCCTTTCATTTCCTCGTATTTTTCTCAGTTTCCTCTGGGTCGGCCTCTCCTTCATCACTTGCATTATAATCAGTGTGTGCATTGTTCCACAATTTATCAAACCTTTCATCCATCTCCATGTTCTCATAAGGGGCATCAAGGCATTTGATTTCTTGTCAGTAAATCTAGAAATCCCTAATTTTTTCATCACTCTAGTTGCAATTCCTTATCAAATTATTGTGAAGAGTGGCCCTGATTGGGTGCTTCTCATTGTACTTTGTTGACTGGTAGTAGAAATTCAGCCATGGCAACCGACTATCCTTGGTTGGAATATGAATTAGGTCAATCAATAGATCATCCCGATCTCTTAGTCAGTTCTAAGACTTCTCCCAGTAAGGTCGAGGGTTGTGCGTTACCTTGACATGTTCATTTGGTAAGTCACTGTCGGGGTTGTAATGCTATTTGTCAAAAATCCATACTAGCCCCAGGTGAGCCTACTTCGCCTCTAGCAGCTTATGCATTCACTTCTTGGCCATAATCACTGTTTTAAAGCTTTGCGAATAGGTGAAAAATCCTTTCTTCTTGGCTGGTCCTTTGTTAAAATTATAGTCAATAATTGATACTTTCTAGAATATTTCGAGTGCCAACACTCGATTTGTGAGAAATGCTGGAAGCCGGAATGGTTCCCTAGTAAATTCACACATTTGAATGAATGTGAAATATTCTCTGAAAAAATAGCCGCATTTTGGAGTGAAATTATGAATATACTCTGTTTGGTCTGAGGTGAGCCGGTAAAGACCACCATGCTCACTCAAATCTTGCAGAATCGAAGTCAAGAAATAATCTGAAAATGCATAATAATTATAAGTTGAGGAGAGAAGAGGATTCCATATAGAAACTGGCTTTCTCCTTCCCCTTTCATCAAATATAGCCAACCTCACATGTTTTTTGAAGAAGTTAGGGTTCTTATGCAAAAACATATGGGTGAGGAAAGAAGGAAACCCGAACCTCTGTTGTCTTATGTATTCCCTTATCTGGTTCAATATCTCTTGGATGAATTCTATGAAGTCATACTAGAAAAGAGAATGTTGCTTGCGCAACTGAAACCCCAAGCCCAATTGAAACTCCTGAGCATATTTGTCGGTGTCTAGGCCACAAAAAATGCCATCATTGAGAGAAGGCATCCTGCATGTCTACAGGGAAAGCATTGTGTGCTGACAGAATCTATGGTGGCTTTTTTTGATCTTCCCTGGACCTTTTGGTTTCTTTGTTATAAAAATCCAGAGAAAAATCTTTGGTTTTCCATATTTTCTCCCCCTTTGCTGGAGTGAATGACACCATCTTGTCCACTTTGGAGCTTTGTTCAAGGATGCATAACATGTTCTATATAGCCTCTATGCAAATATTAACTCTTAGCTCTCGACCCTTGATGGTTTTGGTATCCAAGTTGAAATGATTAATGGCCTTGTTGATTAGCTTCAGGAAGTAGTGCATAAACGGGGCCATATACTATGGAAGCCTGCTAAACCATTGCTTCTACGCCAAAGAATCTGGGTCGCTATTTTTCTTCATCCTCTTGCAGGTTGCCTCCCTAAGAGTCTTAGGGTTCTTTTCGAGGATGGGATCATGAATGTTATCCCATATCTCCTTTATTTGGCTCTAGTCTCTATGGATTTTTTATTTTTTTGAGGCCCATGTGTTTACCCACTAAGGCTTCTTGAGTATCCTAGGTGAAGCGTAAGAGACATCTTCAAAGATATAGGCGGTTGGTACTTCACGCATGGCATCAAATAAAATTTGCGTTGCCTCTCCATGTGTTTCTATTTGAGAACTTCGGGTTGCTTCCATTATTTACAAGCTTCTCCTCAGAAAGCACATTGGTCCAGTATGAATGGAAGCTAAAACACTATGCAAGGCTCTGTGATGAATGCAAACCCAGATGAGTTATTGCCTTTCGTTTTGGGTTCAACCCACACCTGAGCAGTGAATCTCCTTTAGCTATTTCTTTGCACTTAGCTGCTTTGCTGCTATTTTGCACCACACTTGGGTTTTCTTAGCAATTTTGTACTCAAAATTCTTTTGCGTACTCACGAAGCTTTCAACAATGTTTAGCTTTTGTATGCAACACTTAGCTTTTTCTTTGATTTTTTCATTAAAGCGATAGACAACAGTTGCCCTTTTGCATTAAATTCGGCATGTACCACCAACTTTCTTGCCCATGCGAATTGAATTACTTGCCCTTTTGAAAAGATAAGAATTCATAATATCAGTAATAATCATGTCCTTCGACATGATTTTCCTAGGAAATTGAGCCGGTGATTGAAAGCATGTAAACCTTTCACATGCTTTGGCAATTAATATCCTAAAAGGATGATTAAGCCAAAATGCAATGAGTACCTTGAAAATATTTTGAGCTCTACCTCGAAGGCTGAAACATGCTTGCATCATGAAATATCAACACTCATCTATATGAGCGATCACTTGGGATTGCCACCAACTTGTGTTAATTAATTAATGCTCTTAATCTAGCACACAATAATTTGTACCTATAGACACAACTAGGTGGGAATGTCGAGCTAGCCCTTGGTGGGATTTTTGAGGTAACACTCAATAAGCATCATGCTTATGACATGCAACTAGCTCAGATATTTCTATAAATAGGCCCTAAGACAGTAGCAAAATCACACTTAGCAATTAATTGGTATTAGGCAATTGTCTAGGATTAGCGTTAGGTAGTTGAGTAGAATTTGCATTTGTGTAGAGCTAGACTTAGGTAGTTGTGCAGAGATTAGTACCCTAAATATTCCCAATAGGCTAGTTTTCAACAAGTCCCAGACAATATTCTTAGGTGAAATTTCCAATAGGCGACTAAAGAGAATGACCAAGAATAAGCATTCACTGGCTATCATCGCCATGAAGTGGGTTTTGGGATGAGATTGCATTGAATATGAAGATAATTATAAGGTGAACATGGACATATGCTCTCACTTTTTTTCTTCACTCCTTGGAATTCAGGTACTGAAGGGTATGATTCTGCGCTCGACACTCCAAATCTCCTTGAAGAAGTATCTTGGCAGCCTTGGAGAAGTTGTGTCAAACGTTGTGTTTGGCCTAGGCCTCCCTATGGCAAGTGACCTTCGAAGGAATATTGAAGAGGATGTTGTGGTACTTGGGTTCCATTCTTGAGTGGGTTATGCATCCAAACACAAGCTGAGCACCGCCAGAAGGCCACCCATGCTTGCCATTTTTCTTTGCGTTGCTACAATGTGGTGCTATTTTATGACATGGATTGGTACATAGATTTTAGGAACCTTGTGTTCCCTCCACCGCTCATTGTTGGTGTTCTTGATGTTGTTGTTGCTCCTGGCCCCATTGTTACTGATAACAACCGTACTGATAAGAATAATCTTGATGTTGCTACTAATAATGCTTCAGTTTGAGACTAAAACCCATCTATGTTTTAAGATATCAACACTTTGTTAATCTATTTTGTATATAGTCCTGATAAAAGGCTTTACCGTACATATATATGAAGAAGCTGCATAATATATATAGATATAATTTTAAATGCATGGCCTCAGAGCCATTTTGAAAATGTATTTATCAAATCATATATATATAATGAATATACAGTTTATACTAAACTTCCTATCTCCTTTTCATGCGGTTCTGCAATATGGGTTCTCTTAATGTATTTTTGAGTACCTTTTGAATTTTGCAAATATGGGTTTATTTAGCAATTCTCCGCACATGAGTTCATTTTTCTGCATTATGGGTTGTATTTACTTCTCTCTTCTTTTTGCAATAATGGGCTCCATATATTTTCTTGCTTCCTTGCACTATGGATTTGTTGAAAGATTGACCGAAAAAAATAGGAAGGAAAATAATTACAATACTTACATATTTACATTGGTGGAATAATATTGAAGCTTAATTAAACAATTTTAGGCAAATTTCGTTAACCATAATACCCAATGCTTCCTTTTCCATGTTTTCTAGTTCAAATGCATTGTGTTGTTTGCAATGAATTATTCTAAAAGGGCCTTCCCATAGACTGTCAAACTTTCCAAGTTGGCCAAGCTTCGCAACCCTTTCATTGAACTTTAATACTAGGTCCTCAAACTTTAGACCTTGGTCTGAGGATTTCTTATCGAACTATATCTTAACCACTTGTTGGTGGTTGGACATGGCTATCAATTCCCTTTCCCTTTCTTCTTGTACCTCTGACAACTTGGCCAACCGAACCTCCATGGCTCCATTTTCTTCAATTTCCAGGGACCTGAGTAGTTGTAACGTAGGAATCTCAAATGAGATAGGCAATAACGCTTCTTTTCCGTACACTAGCTCATACGGTGAATTTTTGAGGCCTTGCTTGGGAGTTATGCGGTCTGCCCAGAGTGTTGCCCGAAGGTTCTTGTGCCACTCCTTCTGATGATCTGACCTGATTCTTTTAATGAGTTGAACTAAATTTTTGTTAGTCGACTTGGTCAGGTCATTCCCTTGTGGGTAGTAATTTGATGACATTTTCAAGAATATGTTGTGCACGAGTGTGAATTGACATACCTTAGAGTCTAGGAAAGCCTTGGCGTTGTTCGAAATGATGGTCTTTGGTGGGCCGAATCTCGTTACTATCCCCTCAAGAAAGTACACAATCTCTATCTTTGTCACATTCTTCAGGGGCTTGGCTTTAGTCCATCTGGTGAAGTAGTCTATGGCCGTGAAAATCCATTTATTTCTGGTTTTGGATGCGGGATTGATCATCCCGATGAAATCAAGGCCCCATTGTGTGAATGGCTCAACAACCCTATCGGATTGAGAGGCATTGCGGAATTTTTCCTTCTTCCTATGAAGAATTGGCATTCTTTGTAGGCTTTTATCACAGAGTATGAGTCATTGAATAGAATAGGCTAGAAGTACCCAACACACAGGATTTTGATGGTGATGGTCTTCATAGAGAAGTGTTTGCTCGCAGGACTGCTATGGAAAGTGTTGATAATTCTCTTCGCTTGCTTTGTGGTGACACACCACAATAAAATGCCCTTGAAATTATTTTTGAATAGGACCCCTTCAATAAGTGTGTATCCGTTGTTCTACAACCGATAGAATCTTCTCCTCTAAAAAGGAATTTTTGGTGGATATTTTTTGGTGTGCATGAATCTCACTCTATTCGCCAGCCAACAGTCTTCGGGTTCAGACTCATTTATTAGAACCAACTCCGATTTCTCTTCTTCAGCCGCCATTTCCTCATCGTGCAATAAATATTTGCATAGCCCTCTTCCTTAGACGGTCTTTGTAGGCTTGACCTCAATGTTGTATTCAAGGATCTTAGTGATCCAACTGGCCCTTTTTTTTGGTGATTTCTCCTTCCATGATGTATTCGCACACATTGGAATGTGTGAAATAAACAATCACCTTATTGAAAGATATAAGATGTCAGAACTTCTTGAGTCCCTTTACAATTGTAAATGCTTGCCTCTCGATGAGGTTGTAGTTCATCTCATATTCCTTTAAGGTCAGGGAGTGAAATGTTATCAGATGTTCTCCCTTTCCTTGATTATCTTTTTGAGTCAAAATAGTAGTGATGTTTGACTTGCTACTAAATACATACATTATGAAGTCCTTCCATAGGTTTGGATTTACCAGCACAGGAGCTGAAAAAATAGCATCCTTAACCTTCTTGAAGGCTTCTCTAGCTTCTTTTTTCCATTTGAATAATTGATCCTTTTTCAGCATCAGGGTGATTGGTTTAATTATTCCTACAAAATTAGAAATAAATTTTCTTACAAAGTTAACCTTCCCCAAAAAATACTAGACTCCCTTTTTGTTGACTGGTAGGGGAATTTACCTGATTTCTCTCACCTGCTCTTGATCAATTGTGATTCCTTCTTTGGACATTACATGTCCCAATAATTTGACTTGTGGTACTCTAAATAAAAAAAAATTGAGTTCAAGGATACCTTGAACTCCTGGAATTTCTTGAAAACCACCTCTAGGTGATCAAAATGATCATCCTTAGACTTGGAGAATACAGTTAGATCATCCAAATAAATTAGGATAATTTTGTTGATCAATTGGCTGAAAGTGATATCCATTTCCCAATGGAAAGTGGCTCTCACATTTGAGAGGTCGAAAGGCATTTTAGCATATGTGAATGTTTCCCACTTGGTAATGAACGTTGTTTTGTGTTGGTCCTCTTCTTTGACCGAGATCTGGTTCTACCCAGAGAAACCATTTAGTAGAGAAAACATTTTTGATCCTGCCACTATTTGCAAGATTGACACCATAGAAGGTAGCAGGTAGTGGTCCTTTACGGATGCTTTATTAAGGTCCTGAAAATCAACACATAAGTAGATGTTTGTATTCTTCTTTCAAAATATGACTAGGTTGGATACCCATGTGCTTTTTTTGATCGAGAAGACGATCTAGGACTGAATTAGCTTTGTCAGCTCTTGCACCATCAAGGCTCCAATCTTTGGATTTACTAGCCTCTTCTTTTAGCAAACAAGTTTTGCACCTTCTTTCAGCTCTATTGTATGCTGGAGGATGTCGAGATCGTATCCCTTAAGGTCATCATATGATCAGGCCACTACTCCTTCATACTTCTCATAGAAGTTGATGAGCCTTTCTTTATCATGATGCGGGACATCCTTCCCAACTTTGAGGTTTCTTCCATCAGCAACTTGAAGTTTCACATAGTCACTTTTTTCCACTACAAACTTCCTCTTCTCATTCCTCACATCATCACAATTGAATAGGTTCTCGAGAGTGACCAACCCATTTGGAAGCTTGTTGGACCTCAACTGAATGATATTTCCATCGTAGGCCTCAATAATATTTGGTAGGCATTGGTTGGAAAACTCTCCTGACTATTGGATGAACAAGGTGATGTGCACACACTTTCGAATACTTGCCAACTCTGATCATTATCCAGGATTTTCGGTCAGACTATCACTCGTATAAAGTGTCTGTTATGAATTACGTCGGAGGGAGGATCAAACTGAGATCTGATTGTGGCCATGTGATCTGCATCAACATTTTGTTCTCGGGTCACTGTCTAGATGTTGAAGGCTTTGATACCCTCTATTAGGTCCCAAAATCTATGTCTATAGGACGTCATGCAAACATACTTTGCGGCGGAGATCTCTCAAACTTGATTGACCACTAGTTCAGAGTCTCTGAACACCATTATTTTCTTGAT
The DNA here is from genome assembly GCA_007115665.2 of Sequoiadendron giganteum. Classification (NCBI taxonomy): domain Eukaryota; kingdom Viridiplantae; phylum Streptophyta; class Pinopsida; order Cupressales; family Cupressaceae; genus Sequoiadendron; species Sequoiadendron giganteum. The sequence goes on from CM021109.1 coordinate 409,445,475, forward strand.
GACCATCTACTCTACAAGGCTGAGACCTTGCACAAGGCCTTCATACTTAGCTTCATTGTTCAAAGAGGAAAACTAGAAGTGGAAGGACCAGAGCATATTTTCATTGTGTGGGGATGTCAAACATATCCTAACACTAGCACCAACCTTGCACCTTGCACCATCAAAGTGCAATTTCCATAGCTCCAAGGCTTGATCGACCACGGGGTCCTTTACCACCTTCGAGATCTCTTGATCTACATCATAGATGACATAGGTGTCTAACCTAGTAGCATGATAGTTTCCAAAAGTATCAGTGTTGATATATTCATTAAAGAGGACCTCTTCCTGATTGATTTGGTCCCCATTCACCTTCTCATCTTAAAGTAGCTCGATACCATATGTTTCTTCTTTGGTAAAAGAGGTATGAGCCACCTCAAATTTGACCATTGATTCATTAGCCACATGTTCTAAATGCATAGGTTCAGACACTATCTTTATTTTAGCTCCATGCTTGTTCCTTAGGATCAGGTGAGACCAGTCCAAAGAATGGTATCTGCCTATCTTTGAAGTGAATTCCAGGGATAGGCAGAGGTCGAACATGGGAGGAACATCTATGATCACAATATCTTGTGGGACTATGATGCTAGGGTGGGAGAATAAGGTCAAGGGGAGGTATTTGATGACACCTATAGTTTTGACTTTGTTTCCATCAAGCTACATAACCCCCATTTTTAAAGGCTCATAGCTAATTCCTAAGGCTTCAACTATCTTCTTGGGCATTACTGTGGTGCTAGCACCAAATTCAATCATGAAATTATGTAGTAGTTTCTTCCCCACAATAAGAGTTGAGAAAAAGGGCCTGGGTTTTGGTTTCTCTTTAACTTCAGTAGAGGCTTCCTCTGCACTAGTTGTGAGAACTTTGGTCAGAGGTGATGGGCCAATGACCTTTTCTTTGAGAGATTTCTTCGTTGATTCAATAACTATGTCTTCCCAAAGGGCCTTCTACAACAATGAATTCTACTCTGGAATAGCTAAGATATCCCAAAGAGATACATTAGAAAAAGATCTCTTCAATTATTCCACCACATTGAATGGCATCGGATTTGAAGGATTTTGTTCTTTAGGCTTGGTTATAAAAATATCCTTATGCAATTGCGGTTACGAAGCAATTGTGGAAGGACTTGGAGTCTGGTTGGAGGCACTTGTAGGCTGTAGAGTGATCAGTTCACCCATGAATCTCCTTTTTGAGCGAGTGTTGTAGTCAGACTACACTTGTGGGGTTTCTGAAGTAGATGCCTCGTATGTGAAAACCACCTCTTCTCCTTCCATCCATGAGAAGAGTGTGTGGTTGAGAGCTATGTAATTTTCTTGTTCCAAGGACATTCCTTGCATTTGAGCGGTAAGCATTGTATTTTCCATTTGTGGAAAGGCATACATATAACCTCCTGAACTTGATGCCACACCTTCGTTGCACTATTTTGCCACCTTCTACTATAAATTCCCACATGGACAATTTTGGGGCATATGTGCATCACCACAGGGAAAGCACCAGGGATTGATATCTTCGGCGAGATTTTTCTGCCTCATGGTCAACTCTCTGCTTGAGCTTGGGTGAGCATTCTACAGTGGAGTAGGCACTGGCACTATTTGATTATTTGTTTGAGCTTGCGGATTTTTGCATGCCCCTCCTTGGTACTTATTTTGTTGGTAAGAAGATCTTCCACCTTGATAATTTTGATAGGTTGGCTTTGGAGGCATAGACTGGTTCTTCTTAATAATAGTTATTTTTTTGGTGATGGTCCGCAACAGTTCCTTGACATTGTTCATCTCATCCTTTGAAGAGTTGGATGTAGAAGCAACATTTTTTTGGTGTGCTTAGATATGTGTGCATGGATTGAGGAGAAGTGGGTGCACTAGTAGATGGAATATTCTAGGTGGGAACTAATATATCGATAAATATACACATGATGGGCTGAGGTGGCAACTTCCTAACATCTATTAGATTGTTCTTCACTTTGACTATGACATTGTACATATTCGATAGAGTGGTTCCTCCAAGATACTGAATCATCATCAAGATGTTGGTGTTGATGGATCTCAAGTAGAACATGAACACCAACTCAGTTGGTGGGTGGATAATAGTTTGGATCCTTTTCCAAGTTGTATGGAACTGAGCGATGAATTCAGTCATGGATTCATATGGGGCCTGCTTTATGGTTGCTAGTTGATGGTATAGTGAAGACCTGTCTCCATCATTCAAAAATCTCTCATAGAAAGGATCTTTGAGTTGATCCCAAGTATCGATGGTGTTAACTTGTAGAGTGTGGTACCAGTCTAACGCTTTACCTCTGAAAGAGACTGTGAGCAACCTTAGCGCTATATTTTGGTTTGTAACTTCGTGCACCAAACACACATCCACCACATCTTGCAGATGTGTGGATGGTGTTCTTGAGCCATCTCTAGTAGATTTAGGTATAGCTTTTAGAGCAGAGACCAGGATAGGGGCCCAAACGATGGGTGCAACTAGTGCTACAAGGGGACTTCTAACATCCCACGCCGCATAATTTATGTTTGCAACTTGCAACATGGCTGGTGGAGGGATCAGAACATTTACTGGATGAGTCTTAGTTCGTACTGTTCCTAGTGGTGGCACTAACAAACCAGGTGTATTCGCTATTTGGGATCTAGTAACAGGTTGATGGCTCATACACCCACTTTAGATTTAAGTACATTTAAGCAGTCCCACTAGGTGTGCCAGAAAAAGAAACTGTTGATGCCCAAAATTGGCAAGGTAACAACCTTATGGGAAACTCAGTTAATGGGGGGACCAATTGCGCTAAATAGAGTGACCTCTAGATTTTTAAAGAAGTTGGCTTCTTCTATAATTGGGGGGTTGAAAAGGGTAGAAGGAAACAAATGTAAAATGAAATATAATCTAAGGTGATGCACACCAAGAAGTAGATATGGGAAAAATAAACCTATTTGTTAGATATGATTTAAGGGTCGTTCAGTAATCTACTACGTCCTAGAACAACAAAAATCATAGATGAAAGCCTGGGTAATTTATCAAATAACATAAAATAACTCCCATACACATTTACTAAAAAGAAGAGTAAAAGACGTGATCTGAATCAACAAAATTATATTGAAATTATAGAATTTTTTCAAATAAACTACCCAACTTACAATAATGACACAGTATAATGCTTTATCAAATAGCTAAGAAACAAAAAGACCGAACAATGGCACGGTCTTTAAGTTCTTATACAATAATCTAAAATAATACAAAAGGCCTAGTGTTTTTCACTATGTTTTTGCAAGTTCTAAACCCCTTCTTCAAAAGAAAAAGTAGTATTTATAGATAAAATCCCACTGCCTGGCAGACCAATAACAGAAAAAATCCCTTGATCATGAGCAAAGATACCTAGATAAATGATTTCCCTAGGCTATTGCAACAGAAAAAGATTCAAGCCATGAACATGGTCGTTTACGAACCAGATGCATCCCTTGTGAATGATAGAAGTGGTCCCAGTGTAGAAGCAGAAACTCTCTAGCAGACATGTGTCGCTAATCCATGAAGTCAGTTAGGACACATGGTAATGTGGCACAACCCATTTCTCATTTCATCCTTCTCTTTAATAGAATCCCTGAAAGGGGACACGTGGTGGCAGATCAGAGCCTGTGGTTCATTTCTCCCTCCTTGCGATGAAAACCTACACGATGAAGACACGTGGAGGTATCCTCCATCAATGGCATTGACTGTAGGGTCTACCAAAAGTGAACGTAGATAGATGCTATGTGGAACGCACACAGAACCCGATAGGGAAGCAAAGGGAAGCAGCCTTGAAGTGTGCATGGTGCTGACATGTGGAAGAATAAGGGGAATCATTAGAAGAGAAAAGGAAGAAAATTCTACGAAGGGCACCTGGCAGACACATGGCGATAGTGGGCGAAGCTTTGCAAAAAGGAGCCTGATGATGTTCAAATGTATGGAGTGTGGGATGATACTTTAGGAAAAATAAGAACAACCTAGAGGGAGCTCAAGGAAATTTATGTCCATAGTGACAATTGGATCATTGTTAGACATGCCACACAACTTCCTTCACTATGAATTATTGGTAGAACTACTTCTCATACTAGTTTTCGAAATCCCTGAATCTGAATTTTCATGTGTAATCGTTGGTTCTGGTTCCCCATGGTATCACTATATATTCACCTATCTTAGCAGAGGTACCCTCGCATCCGATATCACATCCAACCTCGAAAAGATCTTTATTAAAAAGGCATCTTGATTCATAATCTTAGGTGATACCCTTTATCGCAGAAGCATTGAGGGGACATTACTACGATGCCTCAACCAAGAGGATGCCTTGATCACCTTAAAAAAAGTACATGATAGCCTATGTGGTTCGCATTCTAGCGGTATGACTTTAGATAAGAAACTATTGAGGACAGGGTATATCAGGCCAACCATGGAAAGAGAATCCCATCCATACGTGCAAAAGTGTGTCCAGTTTTAATAACATGGAGATCTTATTCATGCTCCAACTCAGGAGTTACAACCAATGATCACACCTTGGCCTTTTTCATAGTGGGAGCTTGACCTCATAGGGAAAATTACTCCCACCTCATCTAATGGCCACAAGTTCATCATAATAACGATTGAATACTTTACCAAGTGGGTCGAAGCCATCCCTATGACTTACATAATGGGGAAGCAAATCTCCAAGTTTATCGTGAATTACCTTATTTGTCATTATGGTGTTCCATAGACCCTTATCTCAGATAATGGAACACCCTTCAAAAACTAGGATGTACAAGAGCTATGCAACCAATTTAACATCCAACATCAGTTCTCTACCATGTATTACCACCAAAGAAATGGTTAAGATGAGGCTACAAATAAGACCATTCTGAAGATCCTAAAGAAAATAGTCAATGAAACTAGTTGTGACTAGAATTTGCAGTTAAATCCCACCCTTTAGGCCTCTGAAACCAGTATCTACACACCTACAGGTGCAACCCCTTTCTCCTTGGTCTACAAATTAGAAGCCATCCTACCTATTGAGGTCGAGATTCCTTCACTATGAGTGTCATTGCAAAATCTGATCATTGATGAAGAGTATAGGGTATCTCGGCTGAATGAGTTAGAATTCCTGGGTGAGCATCGTCTTGATGCCCTTAATCGTTTGCAAGCATACCAAAACCGACTAAAATAGAGCTATAATAAGAAGATCATGCATCGGTATTTTCAGGTGGGGGATCTTGTTCTCAATCAGAATCAGAAGAACATTCCAGACCAGGACAGTAAAGGAAAGTTTGAGCCTAACTAGTTAGGCCCATTTTTTGTCACATCGAGCTATAGATTGGGAGAATACAAATTATCAATGCCTAAAGGTGAAACATTGCAAGAGCCAATCAATAGTTTGCATCTTTAAAAAAATTATGCCTAGGTTTGAAGGGTGTAAAACTAAAAAAATAAAAAATAAAAAATAAAAAAAAATGATCAAAAATCCAAAAAAAAAAAAAAAGGATTGAAAATAGTAAACAAAAAAATCACCCTCTATTGATAACCACTTTGATGGTGTTTTGGTCAAGTACCTTAGTGTAAACCTAGCAAACAGGCACCTTGCATAAATAAGCACCTCCGTCTATCTTTGGCTCTTTAGCTTATCATTCTTTGCATCGCGTTCATCCATTACATCATTCATCCTATTTATTCCATCACCCATCCACATCAGTATCATAGCTTGATATTGTGAAGTATCATATTCCCCTAAAGTACTACTTGGCATATTTTGAAGGTCAATTTGTCCTACCTATATCGAGGTAGTCTATTGCATAACACTGGGGGAAATTCATTATGGATCGGATTGGGTTCTTGTATATCTTAAGGTTATTTGAAATCCTAAAAACATTCATAAAACATTCATCAAAAATCCAAAAACACTCACAAAATTAAAAAAATCCAAAAAACATCCAAAATCCTGTACAACTAAAATCCAAAAATATTCAAAAATTATAAATTAAAAATCCCAAAACATATCAAAATCCCTAAAAATTTCAAAACATCAAAAATCCAAAAATAGCGCCATGTCAAACTATGTTGTCTCTGAGCTTGAACGTAGGCAAGGCCATCACTAATGTGCCCCCGATACACTTTAGGTTAGGACTCCATCATAATAAACCGACAATCCACCAATTGTTCATATCTCATCAACAATAAGTCAAGTCAGTCGAACTACGTGGTCTTTGTGTGTATAACGTAGGCACGACTCATCTTTGATAAGCCCCTGAGGTCCCCTAGGATAGTCTTTTAGGTTAGTTTCTTGGTCAAAATCTCGAAAAACCCCAAAACATTTGAAAACTTAGAAAAATCCAAAAAAAATGAAAATTGAAAACCCCAAAACATTGGAAAACACTGAAAAAGCCCTAAACAACCTCAAATAATCGAAAAACCAAAACATTCACATAAACTTTCAAAAAATACTAGAAACAACCTCAAAACATTTCCAAAATACCAAAAACATTGAAAGATTCCAGAAAATCTAAAACCAACCATCCCATTTCACTTCCACCCATAATAAATCAATCGTCATCTTCAAACTTTGGCAAAACAAGTAGAAAACAAGTGTCGCGAGATGTGAAGTGAGAACTAAATGTCAAAATCTAAAGTCCAGATCATAAGAAAATGAGTCACTAGAGTTTGTATCAATGACCTTTCACACACCTAGCCTTAGTCAAAACATCTGATAAACTGTCCTAGGATGCATCCTTCCGACAATGGGCATCAACATCAAAAATCACCTTAGTTATGTTTAGTTGGCAAGAGATATAGATAACACTAATTGTTTGTCTTTGATATTTTCTTATGATTTATCTCAATGACCCAGTCTAAGGACCTCTTGATGATGTCTCAATGATTTAGAGAGAAAGGAATGGGGCATTGATCATTATCTTTCGTTTGTTGTGCTTGTGGGTATTCTTGCAAAATAATCTTCGTGCATACTTGCTTAGTTGTGTGTAGGGAGGTTGTTTTGAATAGATTGTTTACTATTGTGTATGCTTTGGTTTGAGATATTCTAATCTTCTAAACTACATTCCAATGAGGTTTCCATATTTCAAGGTGTGAACAAGGATTATCCTATCTGTTTGCAAAGTTAAAGTTCATCTCACTAGATACAATGCCATCCTGGTTATCAATAATTTGATGCATCTTATCTATACATGTTATATCAAAAATAAGGAATGACAGAGAGTCTCAATCCAAAATATGAGAAAATCATCACTCTCGTCACCATATCTAATAGTCTCAAAGAATCATAGCCTTGTTGGACTTCTGAATCAATCTCAAAATCAATGGTTAATCCATTCATCATATTATTCTTATTCTTCTATCTTTAGTAGCAATTCTATCTAAGTATTGAATCTATGTGATATGTCAAAATATACATGAGGCTAACTATGTCTGGTGACTGTATATACATCATCAAATCTATCTAGATCAAATATCTCGCTTTCTAGTCCTCTTTGAGCCAAATTGATCCTAAATTTTTATCAAGAAATCAACCCAAAAATAAAAAATTTCACTCGATCTCTCGAGGGAGTAGGGTGTTGGACTAATCGCCAACATCTCCCTTCTAGTTCATGACATGGTTTAACCACCTCCTGTGGATCTTAACTGATGCCTGTATCAGGCATTGACAGGTCAATCTTTTGGTGCAACGACAAGGCCAGCAATTGGTATCATCCAATAGTTGAGCATCCAAAAACAACTAGAATTTTTTTTTATCTGAGCAGCAATTTTAATTTGAAAAACATCAATATTTGAACCAACGTAGTAGGTACCTCACTTCAAAGAATGGAAAAATTTAGACACTTAAAAATGTCTTGAATGATACTACACTCTGGCATATGATATACTAACATCATTTCATCCTAAAATCCATCCTCTTTTTGCTTATTTAATTTAATTAACCTATTTAGTTAATCAAAGGCCTCATGTTCATCTATTAATCTAATCAACCTAATTAGGTTAATTCAATCTCCATAATATTCACCTTTCATCTTATCTAATCGAATAATTCAAATTATTTAATTAGCCTTCTCATGTCTTCTTATTTAATTAAATAAATCCTAGCTATCCTAGTTATTTAATTAAATATCCTAATCCCAACCCTTTCATTAAATAAATTAATTATTTAATGCTAAAACTTAAATTCCTCCAAAAGGGAATATTCCTATAGAATATCCCTCCCCTTTTCACATTAAAACTTAGTTTTAATTTGCTAAAATGCTAATTTTCCTCAACCACTTGCATGAGAATATTCTTTGAGAATATTCTCCCTTTTCACTTATTCAAAAAAGGGAATATTCTTCTTTGTAACAAACTTCTTGAGCAAGCTTTCAAAGTGTGCTTCTTTGCATGATTGTGAGCCCTTGATTAAATATAAACTTTCATTCTCAACCCTTGATGGGAATCCATGATCCATGCCTCCATTTTCTTTCCATCCTGACTATTGATTCATTCTTTCAATCTTGACCATCGGTTTCTCATTACCTATTTGATAATTAGACTTTGCATCTATTGAATAGGGATCCATATTTTGATAGAAAACTTATTCTATTGAAACTCACACCGATTTCAATTCATGTTTTACATTTGATAGCATTTTAGATTAATTTTCATGCATTGTTAGCTTAGTATCCATCAATGGCTTCCATGATAACTTAGTTTGCATTCATTTAGTATGTTTTGGAATCTAGGGCTTGCATCTTTGAATCTTGTATAAATTTAGAATAGGTTTGCATACACTTACACCAAACATCTTAGATTTTATCATGTTAATATACCTTTTATCAGGTTTTTGTTCATCTTTTTCATCAGTTTTCATCGATTTTAATCAATAAAATTGATTGGAAAGGCTCATATTATCCAAGGGATTGGGAAAGGGTCGCCATTCCACATCAATGCGACAACACTCCCTTGATAGGATAAGATTCAATGTCTTAGAATAGATGTTTGTCAAGCTTTCATGTTTTAGCATGTTAGTTTTAATGGCTTCTTCACTTTGTTGATATTGGATATCTTATTGGGATCATGACTTAGATAATTAAATAGGCTTTAAATTCATTTGTATCTAGCATGTTTAGTTAACACTATGATTATGATCACATTTTTTTACAGTGTGTTTGTTTGAATCATTCTCAACCCTTGATCTTTTCTTGATCCATGTGAACATTGATTTTCATCCATTTATGAGAATCCTTGATCCATGTTTCACCTTCCTTTTCATCTTGACCATTGATAGATCAAATTGATCTAAGCCCTTGATTTCTCCTTTGCTCTCCTATAAATAGATCACTATTTGGAGAAAAATGGATCCATCTTTTGATAGCAAACTTATGCTGCTGAAACTCACACCCATTTGCTTTCATGTTTTACATTTGATATCATTTTAGATTAATTTTCATGCATTGTTAGCTTAGCATCCATCAATGGCTTCAATGATAACTTAGTTTACATTCATTTAGTATATTTTGGATTCTAGGGCTTGCATCTTTGAATCTTGTATACATTTAGAATAGGTTTGCATACACTCACATCAAGCATCTTAGCTTTTATCATGTTAATCTAGCTTTTATCATGTTTTTTTTCATCTTTTTCATTAGTTTCCATCGATTTTAATCAATAAAATTGATTGGAAAGGCTCATATTATCCAAGGGGTTGGGAAAGGGTCGTCATTCCACATCAATGTGACACCACTCCCCCAATAGGATAAGATTCAATGTATTAGAATAGATGTTTGTCAAGCTTTCATGTTTTAGCATATTAGTTTTAATGACTTCTTCGCTTTGTTGATCTTTAATAACTTATTGGGATCATGACTTAGATAATTAAATAGGATTTAAATTCGTTTGGATCTAGCATGTTTAGCTAACACTATGATTATGGTCACACACCCTTTTTTTTTCTATGCTTCAATTTTCTCAAGTGTTCTCCACTTATTCCTTCCCATCATAATTGTCATTTATTTATTTCCACACAAAATTGTCAATTGAAGTTGTTGATTAAATAAAAATATATATAATGATCATCAAAATAAACACAATGATTAGAAGTATACTTTAAAAATAAAAGTAAATAATTGTTAACTCAAAAATTAATAAATTAACACATTTATGTTAATAGTAAACAAAAGATAACTAAAAATCCTAAGAAAAAAATGTAGTTATTGAACAATTACTATTTTTCAATACAAATAAATTATTTGTAATTATATAAAATATAAAATCTCATAGAATATCATAAAAAGTGTGTAGAAACTATGAGAAAATTGTACTGTGGGACTAAATCAAATGTAACACATTTTTTTCTTGTTTGTGAAGAATTTTTGTCTTCTACATAATGAGCTCATGTCATGTAACATATTTGTATTATATTCAAAAAAATATTTCTTTCTATTTTAGGTTTGATTTCAAACTTGGATGATAGGCATTAAGTTTGGATTTTTATTTTGTCTCTAAGTATTTTCTTATTCAATAGTATTTTCAAACTTCAATGTCACATTATTATTCATTTGATAGCAATATTTGACAAAGTTGTCACCAATATGTTAGTTTTATTCTTATCTTTTTAGCTCCCCCCCTCTCTTTTTATGTGTTTATGTATGTATGTATGTACACATGTATGCACATACGTACGTATGTAAGTGTATATATTAACATTTTTATTTTTATTTCCTTTAAGTAATGTTTTTATATTCCTCTAATATATGTGTATTGAATTTTCTTTATAAATTTTGATTTTTTAATCTAAATTTGAAAAACAAAATTGTTCTATGCACATTCAAAAAAAAAAAAATAGATTATTTCTTTGCAAGTTATGTGATATGCATACTTAATGATGCAATTTTTTTAAGATGCATCCACTTTAAAATTATAAAAAAATCAATATAAAAATATTAAAAAATACACAACTCATAGTAATCACTCTTGGCTATATTTAATACCAATTTTTTTTTTAAAATAACTCATGCAATAAAAAAGAGGAGGTGCACACACCATATATTATGCTATATTTTAGTGATAAAAATATGAACACTTTTGTGTGCACTTAGAATTTTACTCTCTTAACCTTAATCGTTTTGAATTTTTTTAGAAGTTTAGAAATTAAATTCAAAATACTACAATTATTGTTCTTATCATATCTTCAAATTTTAAATGTACACATCACAAATTAATTATCAATGTTTAGGTTTAGTTGATTTCAAGAAAAAAGTGTTCATTTTTTAACTCTTTTTTATCCTCTATTTTCATGTACTTATATGTAGATTCTCGTTATCACTACCACTATTTATCCCATCATGATTTTGTACTCACCCAAATATTTAATTTCTATGTTGACTGCTTATTTTTCTCTGACATGCAACTTTATAGTGATTCACATACAAATCAAAGTAGGGACAAAATTTAATGATAAAATTGTAGACCAATGTCCTTTTTCCTAATGTTTTTGGTCCATTTTGTATGTATGTATGTACGTATATGTGTGTGTGTGTGTGTGTGTGTGTGTATTTCTTTATAGTAATATTTTTATATTTCTTTATTATATATGTATTGAATTTTTTTTATAACTTTTGATTTTCTTATCTAAATTTGAAAAAAAAATGTTTTATGCTTCATTCTATACACAATCAAAAAAAAAAAAAAATTATTTTTGTGCAAGTTATGTGACATGCACACTTAATGATGCATTTTTTAAAGATGCATCCACTTTAAAATTATAAAAAAATCAATATAAAAATATAAAAAAATACACAACTCGTAGTAGTCGCTCTTGGCTATATTTAATACCAAATTATTTTTTGAAAATAACTAATACAATCAAAAAGAGGAGATGCACACACCATTTACTATGCTATATTTTAGTGATAAAAATGTGATCACTTTTGTGTGCACTTAGAATTTTACTCTCTTAACCTTAACCATTTTGACCTTTTTTTAGAAGTTTAGAAATGAAATTCAAAATACTACAATTTTTTTTTTAAAATAAAAATGGCATAGCCAGTGAATTTTTTCATTAATAATAAAAGAGAGTTTACAGAGAATGATTTGAGAGAATGAGATCAAAGCCCTATAGGGGCCAAGACATATGGTCAGCCTATACAAAAACTCATGAACTCGAAGGCATTATTGTTCTTATCATATCTTCAAATTTGAAATGTACACATCACAAATCAATTATCAATGTTTAGTTTAGCTGATTTCAAGAAAAAAACATTCACTTTTGACCTCTTTTTCATCCTCCATTTTCATGTACTTGTATGTAGGTTCTTGTTATCACTACCATTATTTATCCCATCATGATCTTGTGCTCACCCAAATATTTAATTCCTATGTTGACTGCTTGTTTTGCTCTAACATGCATCTTTATAGTGAGTCACATACAAATCAAAGTAGGGACCAAATTTAATGATAAAATTGTAGGCCCATGCCTTTTTCTCTAATGTTTTTGGTCCATTTTATATGTATATATATACAAAACTCATAATAGTCACTCTTGGCTATATTTAATACCAAATTACTTTTTGTAAATAAGTAATGCAATAAAAAAGAGGAGGTGCACACACCATATGCTATGCTATATTTTTATGAGAAAAATATGAACACTTTTGTGTTCACTTAGAATTTTACTCTATTAACCTTAACTATTTTGAATTTTTTTAGAAGTTTAGAAATCAAATTCAGAGTACTACAATTATTGTTCTTATCATATCTTCAAATTTTAAATGTGCACATCACAAATTAATTATCAATGTTTAGGTTTAGCTGATTTCAAGAAAAAGTGTTCACTTTTGACCTCTTTTTTATCCTCCATTTTCATGTACTTATATGTAGGTTCTTGTTATCACTACCACTATTTATCCCATCATGATCTTGTACTCACCCAAATACTTAATTTCTATGTTGACTGCTTGTTTTTCTCTGACATGCATCTTTATAGTGATTCACCGACAAATCAAAGTAGGGACAAAATTTAATGATAAAATTGTAGACCCATGCCCTTTTCCCTAATGTTTTTGGTCCATTTTGATTAGTGTCTTCAATATAATAACAAGTCCACAAGTGGCATATTCTTGTATGAGTTTGGCTCATGGCATTATCCTATCTTAAATTTATTATCACTTGTCCCCAATGTTTTGTCTCAATCCCCAGATCTCCAATTCTTGATCTTGGATCCATTTTTTAAGAATAGAACAACACATGTCATATCTAAAATCACAAATTTGAACCCTACACTTCTAAAATTTAAATTCAAATTAAATCTTGGTAACTCCCTCTTACTAGCTATTATGAGTCGACCTAGCTCATGTTTGTGTTGATTTGTGTGCTATGTTGTTGTATTTAAAGACATTCATTCATTCATTTTAAAATCATCTAAGATTATCATGAGAGCATCATAACAACATAGAGCACCTTACTTGCATCATCACCCTAAGCATAGTGCATGCACGTTTGATATCTTTGATCATGCTTCTAAAGTTGTTATATCAATATATCTTGGGACTTGATTGAAAACAATATGATCCTTGTCTAACAAGATTCAATAGTGTTTGTAGAAACGATCTCACTCTAGAAACATACATAACAAGTTGAGGTGAATTTGCTAGTCATTCATTCTCAATGAGTTCATTTTAGTAGGTCGAGGTTTATTTTCATGCTAGAATTGCATTTTGAAAATTCAAATGAAATAAATGTGATACATAACACACATTTTAATGATAAAATGTGTTGTTAAAGATACCTGAAATATATTTTCTAATATGCTAAAATCTTATCATTAATTTTTATCATTCCATCCTAAAATCCTAGCATAAATAACTTATTCAAAATAAATAGCAATGATTTTTTTATTATTTTTTTTTTACAAATAAAAAGTTGTAGCTTGATTGCCCATTACTAATTCTTCACCCCTACACCTTACTCAAAACGTATCTTCCATGCAAGATGGAAATCTTTGATGGTACACTTTCATGAGAGTCTGTCAACAACTTTTAAGATCTGATTGCCATAACATCATTTCACATACATACATTGAGACAACATTCAAAAAGCAGGCAGCTGGTTCAGATAAAGGTGGTGCCTTTACAGGAGATGAACAGAGAGAAGAATTTGATGGTGGGACGATTCACGGATCTCCGGAGCCCGCGGGCGCCTCCCTTCACTTGGGTTTTGTGCATCACTGTCACATGCACTTATCCTGCCCTTTTTCCTGCTGTCCGGCCGCCATGGATAAAGAAGTTCCTTTTTCATATGTCTTTCATGTGACTCTGAGCAAATGGGGAAGTTAAGCAGGAAGAAGAAAACTTGAGAGTCAAATGACAAAGACACCATAACTTTACGTTAACAAGCAACTCACCCAACTGTTCTAAATCAACCCATCAACTATTGCCTCTGTATTTCAAAGCTTTTACTACTATTCAAAGCAAATCACGTTATTGGGGTCGGCTGAATTGCTTTCCTCTCTTTCGGCAGCGTCACGCAATGGGATAGGAAAAGGAAAAAGTTTTTTCTAACTGATTTTCAATATCTAAGGCAATAAAATCTTGGTAGAGTTTTACCTACCTCATCCGTGAACACTCACTCCTCTGACTACCAGTTTCCCAACATGGTACTGCTCTTTCAAAACTTACCTGCCTGCCAAAGTTTTCTCTGTGCTTATGATTACTTTGTTTGTAAGTACCAGTGTTAAGTAGAAGCAGCAGCTTTAACCAGTTATGTAAAGTATGTTCCTTTGATGAGAAGGTCCTGGTTGATTACTTCCTATTCTCAGCAGCTGGTCCACACTCGGAGTCCTGACTTAGTTGTACATGATTCAAGGTTCCCTGGGATATAACATCACTATATATGGGTCTTCTGCTGCAATCATCACTTTCTTCTGCCATTTTTTTTCTCTCAAGATATTAGTGGGCTCCGATGTTGGTACTTGTACTGCTACATCCCCACTTAGTCTTCTAGAAATGTAATGGAATATATGTTAGTGATCAAATGAAAAAAAAAGGTAATTAGGAGCTATCATTTGTTCTAATATTTTGTTACAAATCCAAGTGCAAGACGACAAGATTGTTTTAGAAGTGTTTCATGTTTTTGTCGTTTAGCGGTCTTGTTTTCTAATTACTTTATTCTCGACCTTGGTGGATTCATGTGATTCTCGGGGTGTGATCTTGTATCCACCCATCTTTTTTTGTGAATATATATATATATTTTTAATGGTATGTTGACATATATTCATCAAAAAAGTCATTAAATAATCAATTACTTTAAATTTAAGGAGTTGGATCGAAGTGGTAAATCTAAATTAATTATAGAATTTAAATAAGTTGTATTAGATTTTTGATGGTAGAAATATAATAGTGAAGATGTTAGAAATTGATTTGCTAATGTGTTGAAAATTAGCATTTTGATTAGATGAATGTCTTAGAATTTGTAAATTGACAATACTTTGTATTGGTTCAGATTTGTGTCAACGAAATTGATTTTCATGACTATGGAACTGATCTAGCATGTGGAACTGAACCTAAATACACATAAATGAATTGACAAGGAATTTCCAATGTAAAGAGCCAACATGTTGTGCTCAACTTACTAGTCATTTACTTGGGACTAAGGTCCCAAATAATGACCATCTTGTTGAGCACACCATGCTAATTCTTAAACCTGTTTCGATAGGCAAAGGATGGTTGTAACAGATTTTCTTGAACTTGTTATACCTATGTCTAAAGTGGGGCAGTCTCTATAGATAATATTTGAGAACTTGTTAAGTGAAGGTCATGTTCTCCTCAATCAAGTGACTAGGTAGACCAATTCAACAACTTTGGATCAATGATCAAAATCAACAAGCAAGCCTATAGTATGCCTATTAGATGATATCAATACAATTAGGATCCTATAAGATTTTTTTATATAATATTTTCATGTAATGTTCTAATAATTGCTCTATCTACTAGGTGGTTTACAAATGAATAAAGCATGTTCTTAAGTACAACAACATAGCACACAAATCCACACAAACATGCATTAGTTTAGCACATAATAATTAGTGAAAAGGTGCTCAAAGAGATTTAAATTAAATTTTAAATTTTAAAAGTTTATGGTTTAGATCCACAAATCTAAAATTGACCTAGGTTAATCTTATACTTGTAGATTTGATCTAGGGTGGCCAATGGTAGATCTAGGGATCGAGATAAGTTTGTGGAGATGAGCGACGATGAGATTAAGCTAGGATATTGACGCACGAGCTGAATTTCATGCAAGAATATGTCATTTGTAGACTTGTTATTGCATATAGATCATTATATTTGAAATGGTCCTAAAATATAAGTGAAAAGGGCATTGGATATGTGATTTTCACCATTGCACTTTTGTTAATTTGATCTAGTTTGGGATAAGGGGATCATTCATGAGGAAAATCTTAAACAATTGGGATGTCATTTCTTAAATAACAAATAATATATTTGTTTACTTTTATTCATCATGTGGTCTTTCAGACTTTAAATTTATTTATTTTTTCAATTTATTTTCTTGCTCTAAATAAGTCCATTAGAATTGAAAGAAATAGAAATCCACCTTTCATCAAATTTAGGATAAATAATTGATTAAATCAATTAATAAGAAAGTACACTAGATTAAAGAGTTGGGACTAATTTAGTTATACTAAAAATAAATGCATGAAATATTTTTAAAATAAAATATTAACCTACATATGTTTAGATATGATGTCAATTTGACTATAACAAATGCCAACAATTAATTCACCACCTATCTATTGACCACTTTAAAACTAGTATATTTAACATATAATACTCTAGGTCACTTTTGTGCCTATATAATTAACCTTCACTCTTACACATTTCAACTATGCGCATAGATCTAAATCGCACTAAAATTAATGTTAGTAATTTACTCACTTTAATATCTAGAACACATAGCTAAAAGGGACAATGTTGATAGACACTATTTAGAAGTTTGTTAGGCAAGAATTTTTTTCCTTTGGTTGAACCTTGTTACCAATTTAATAATTTGGTAAAATGGATCAAAGACAATAAGAAAACATGCAACGATGACTAGGATATGAATGCAAGATGATGATGATACATAATGTTAATACTTTATGTTGATGTTATAAATGTATCTTGAATAATCATTCTTGGATGATCATAAATGGATGAAATAAATTAGGGATTGTTAAAGTAAATGCAATACCTTAGAACATAAGTTAAAAAATTCAGACTTAAGATGACAAATAACAACTAGTTGGAGGGAGTTGGAATGAGCCCAAATTTTAAAATTAGATTTATAAGTTTTGGGGTCATTATCACATGTGTAGATTTGACTCAAGATGATACATAAATGATTCAATATTGGGACCAGTTAGAGGGGATGCATGTAAATGAAATTAGGATCGGTTCAAGTTATTTTCTAGTTTTTGCACTAAAATGGTATACATTAGTCATTGCATAAAGGATAATATAGTCATAGTGGACCCAAAAAAAGAGGAAGAATGTAATGTACACACTTTTCACCATTAAATTTTGCCCCCTCTTTGAATTGCATGTGAACTAGTATGAAGATGTATACATTTCAAAGTAAAAAGAGTAGTCAACATGAATGAAAAATATTTAAGCAAATAAAAATTATACAAATATAGATATCAATTTTATACATTCTCCTCTCAATGAGTACCCCATGTTGAAAATTATTAAAAAAAATCCAATGAGTTGAAAGGAAGCAAGGTATGTGGAAATGCTTCCTACACTAATATTTTGAGGAAAACATTGTAAAAAAATTAATATTTTAACAATTACAAAAAGTAAAAACACATTAAAACATAAAATAAATAATAAATCCATAACATAGGTGTACATGGTGAAAACCATTTTTCAATAAAAACCCCACACTCCAAAGCAACTCAATGTAGTATTTAGTTAGTCATAATTATATTTCACTTATAGAGAAAGCCTTCAAAGGAGTACCACCAACCAAAGATTTGGTAGAATTCTTATAGCTTAAATAGTATCTACAAAACTCTACACTCAACCTCTATCTTAAGCACCTAATATATAGGAGAACAAAATTTGAAACCATGAAATGGTAATTAGAAACCCATGAGCTAAAATCAACCAAAAGTGGCACCCAAATTATCCCTCAATCAAAGATGTCTTATGATGTGTCATAATATGCATTTTATTTTTTTACACAAACTTCTAGAGGCCATAACTTTTTATTGGATGGACAATTGGGACTAATTTTTAAAATTGAAGTACTCAAAGAGATATACACAACAAGAACCCTATAGGTGGTGCTAAGAAATTGAAAATTTATATTTTAGCTAGAAACTAAGCTTATAGCCTAGAAATTGAGTTTTTCTATTTTATATCCAAAAGTCACACATTTTATAATATTAAAATTAGGAGTAAGGTTGAGACACCTTTCCCAACATGAGAGGCATTTTTCAATCATTTAAAGTAAAAAGTCACTATATTTTATTAAAATAAAAATAATAGAAAGTAAAAAATAAAATATATGGGATTACTTGCGATCACAAATATGATGTTGCATAAATGGTTGTTGTTGCACCAAAATATTGACTTGTTAATGCATGATATAACTACCATATTTAATTAATCCATGGGAGGCGGTTAAGCCATGTCATGAACCCAAGCACTGCGCTACACAACACAAAGAGACCAAGGGCACACACCTTGCAACAATCCCCCAACACAAGCAAGGGGTTTGAACCCGTGACCCAGGCTCTGATACCAATTATTGCATAGACGGTTGTCATTGCACCAAAATATCGACCTGTTAATGCTCAATACAACCACCAGAGTTAATGAATCCATGGGAGGCGATTCAGCCATATCACAAACCCGAGTGTTGCGTTGCACAACACTATGAGACCAAGGGCACACACCTTGCAACATATGGTTCTACTGGAATATTAAAAACAATGTCAAATTTATTGGAGTGAAGGAAATGATATGGTTTTTATTGTAAAGGAAATCAAAAAATGGTTTTTCCTAAAGAAAAATACTCTATGTGATTCCATCTACAATGAAAGATATTTGCTGCTAGTTTTTGCAACCATATTAATTAAAGGATTAATAGTGGAATTATTCATGCCCCCTTCAATTGCTTGTATACAAGGGATGCAATGAATTGGAGGAAAGTAGAAATTAATTTTATTGTGTGAAACCACATAAGAATTTAAGAATGTAAAATATCAATTTGTAATAAAATATAACATAAGAAGGTGTGATTATGAGATCATGTGTGAAAGAGGAAGAAAGGTGCCCCAATGTTTCTCCTAATAATGGAAAATGGGAAAATATTAGACAGTGTCATCAAAACATAATTAAATGTAAGATGGATCATGGAGAAAATATTAATTTAGAGATGGAAACTACATTCACTCTAAAATTTCCCCTAATGAGAGTAAATAAATAAATTTAGATACATTTAACATTGATAAATATCGATACCATAATATGTAAGCATGTGTAGTCATCGAATAATCACACAAGCATGAACATGATGTCAAAAGATATGAGTATGATAAGCATACGTTAATATGTACACTTTCATAAGAATGTAGCATTCAATCATGTGATAAATATAGTATAATATTTAATTATATGATTCATAAGATAAACATAAATATGTAATGTCATCAGTTTAGTAAAAACTCTACCATGAAGAAGATGCTCCCAATTGGGGAAATGCAAAATACAACATAAAATGACACATAAGACATAACTTAGAAGGTGAAATGAGAATTAAATACATAAGAAGAGGAGGACAATAATAGACATGAGACAATAAAAAGACCAAAGTAAAAAGGAGACATAAAATGGAAGATGTGAGGAAGGAGACTCAAAACATACATGTGAAATTATCAAAAGTTCAAGCAAATAACATAAAGAAAATAAGCTATCTTTTTTTCATCAAGATAAAATTGTTTTCTAATCACTCCATGATTTGCATCATATCAAATTCCTAGATAAAAACATAAAATAAAAGCACATATCCAACACAACAAAGAAGTGACATGAATATAAGTCCATATTTTTAAAATATATTCAAACTAAATTAAATTTCATTTCAAATATTTTATTATTATTTAAAAATAAAGTGGGTCAATCCTATTATTAAAATAAATTAAAATTGTTGTCTTTGTTCTACCTTATGGGGTGTCATTAGTTTGTTGTTACATTATACTCTATGATTGTTTGTCTCTTGTTTTCGTTTGTCTTTTTCTTGTTGGGATTCTTGGTCAAGTTTTATCTATCCTATGTAAAATGGTTTGGGCCCTTTCAAAAAACCCATATTTAACCTTAACAAAAAAAAAGGACTTATATTACTTGTAAAAATCTAAAAAATATCATGTCAAATAAACCAGACTTGTTTGAATTATACTAGACCTATCCTAATATTTTAAGTTGGTGTGAATAAGGTTTCTTACCTAATTAGTTCACCGAGTAGGTCCTATTCACATGTTAAGTTTACTTAGGTCCTATGAATATTTCTAGAAGTCTTAAGTGTTGATGCAAGGACTTTCAGGGGTCATAAATTTTGACTCGGTGGTTTGTTTGGCCTAAGATTTTTATGGGGAGATGTGTTATGAGGATTTTTTTAGATTTCTAATTGAGCCTAGCTAAGTTGGTGACCATTTCAACACTTTTTTGGAACCAAAATCTTTCGTTTGGGCCCTCAAAATCATTTTTTGTGTTTTTAAAAATTTGTTTTCTTTAATAACTTGGAAATCAAGTTCCAATTTGAATTGTTAGTTGGAAATTCATGTCACCATAGTGTTAGGAATTTTTTAGTAAAAAACTGAGCTCAAAGGGATATGTATGTGAAATTACTAAAAATGGAAAAATATGACAATTGTCAAAAACTACCAAAAATGGTAATTTTTGGGTTTTTTTCATTTTTTACTTATAAGTTGGTTCTCTTTCATTATAGAAGCGGAGATGAATAATATAAGAGTTTAATTTGACAAAAATTTCTAATTTTATGGATCTCTTTAATCAATAATGGTCCAATTATATTAAGTGTTTTATTTGGTTACATCAGGTGTCATGTGATCTTATCTTATCTTATCATGCCATTTAATACTTGTTTATTAGGTCATTTAATGTTTGATGAGTTAGTTGTCTCATAACATAGGATTAAGACACTTGTCATGATCCTGTCTAATTATATGTGTCACCTTGGCTATATAACCAAGAGTTTCTAACATATTGTATATCCAAATTCTATTTTATATTGTTTGATAGGAATACGGTTTATTCTTGTAATATTGATCTTATCTCTTTGTGCTTTCCATTTGGCCTCTAGATCTTGGATGGCTATCTCCATTTCTATCTCTTGCATGGTATCAAAGAAAGTTGGGTGCCTTTGGTTAGTCTTTTTGGAGAGATCTTGATAGATCTTGAAAAGTTGAGTATGATCTTCTCTTTCATTGAATGATGGTCTAGAGAATCAAAAAAACTTGATAGAAATACCAATTTTTTTTTTTGGGGGTCCTCTTTGAGACTTTGTATTTCAGGTTTATCATTGAGTTTGTTGGTATAAATTTGAGCTTGCCATTAAGTTTAGGGTGTTTGAGAAAGTCAATTTTACCTTTTTTTTCATCCAAATTAGACATGTGAGGCTAGATCTATTTGGGTTTGAAGTTAAAAAGTGGTTGCCAGATCTGAAAGGTAGCTACAATTTTGGATAATTAAGGGTCAAATTTGGCCCTTCCAACACATTCAAAAGGCCCAAAAACTACAATATTGATTGTCAATTCATCAAAATCGAATAATTTTTCTCGAAACTATCAACGAATTTTCTGCCTCCTTGGGTAATTTGTACGACCGTATGGTTACGTCGTCAATTGTTGCAAATCAATTTGGTATGGTCACGAAAAATTGCATAATTAGGTTTTAAACTTTTTTTGAAAATAAAAAAATATATATATTTTTGAGATTTTTTTATTAAAAATCAAAAAAATAAATTGGGTCTACTAATTTGTACTCTCAGTACCCTTAGGGTACGCGAGCCTGAACCTACGCCACATGGTAGGGGCACAAGCCCCACCATGACCTCAATTGATCAAACAAATTTTAAAAAACCAGTGTATAAAAAATAAATATTCTATCAAAGTTTGAAGATTCCATTGACATCCGGTAAAAGGTATATTTTCAATATATTCCACTGATTGAAATATTCTAGTTGAATATTTTGGCAACCCGTATTGACATGTGACATCTATTTGAATGCCAATTTTAAGTCTGTGGGATTAGAGAATATTTTCAACATATTTCCTTCTAATATGTTAGCATGATGTGAGCAAAGACCTTTTTAATTTCCCCCCTTTCCAATGGAATTTTGATTTTTGTACTTGATTTTCAAACACTCATAACTTAGGCTCAAAACCTCCTTTTTTGTGAGATTTCTTTTATTTGGGATAGAATTTTGTGCTCTTCGCAGTGGTGCATGCATTTTTTGGATTTGATTTTTGGATTTTCCAAAAATTGCATATTCTCATGTAGGTGGTGTGGATCCATTCTCATTTTGAGAATTTTTGAGGCTTCGTTCTCACTTTTACGGTAACACTTTTGGTTGCAGTTTTTTTTGAAGTGCATTATTTTGTGTAATTTGAATTTGTGTGATTATATTGATCCAATTTTTTTCAAAAAAAATAACTTTTATTTTGTGGCCAAATTTTATTTGCATGTACCAAGATCAAGACCACTTCACTGTTTTTGGCAAGTGGCATATGTAATCACACTAATCATAAAGTGCCAAACTCATATATTATAGGGGGATATTTGATTAAGTGAATTTAAGGGGGGGTTATTCTTGTGGTCGTGGTTGCATTCCTCTTTACTTGTGTTTTGTAATGTCCCACCCTAAATGGAACAATCTCTATTTTGATTTTGCTCAATTAATTTAGTTTGATAGATGTACCATTTTATCAAACTTAGATCATTACATTGCACAAGATATTAAAATTCAAATGAAATAAATATGTGAATTTTAAAACCACTTAAACCCAATTCTCAGTGACAACTTAAGACTTGCATAGGCCCAAACTGAATATGAATGATGGTCAGATATAAGAGTATTTGACTCAAAATGAACATTAGTAAGCATGTAGATCACAAGCTATGCTTAGTGGACTGTAACAACTATACTACCATTACATTCATCTACAAAGATCAGATATAACAATGTAGACTAAGGTTTCATAATGTGCAATAATATATGCTACATGACAACCCTTTTGCAAAAAAATCAGAGTAATAAGATGGTTGATCTACTTATACAAAATGGTCAAAAATGAACAACAAAATACCCTTAAATGTTTCACCCAAAATCAGATTGCAGTCATATGAACACTGATATTCAAGTATCTCTTGTCAATAACTATTACAATCTTAATCAATTCCAGACTTAATGTCAAAGGTATGATATACAACTATATTTTCAAATGTAACCAATAAACTTATGCATTTTCATATAAGATAGAGATTATAAACTACTTTACAACTTGAAGCACTCAGAAATTTACTTCAACTTATACTCATAATTCCTTATTGATAATCTATTTAGAAATATACATTTAGCATGGATGAGAATATATATAAAACCCTGGCATAGAAGTTTGCATAGGTCTAAAATGTGTACATCAGTTTGGAATAAGTCTGAAACCACCTGTAATGCCTATGTCCAATAGAAAGAACCTTCCATGTCTCCCTCACAAGCCAAGTATAGGTCCAATACCTCGCATGAGGATGAAATAAGTTGTAAAATGTAGATATAAGGGTGTGCATTGATGCAGGAAGCTCACGCCAGACCAACAATGTGAAGAATGAATTCACCCAACAAACAAGAACCTGTTCATACCCTATGCCTAGAAATTGCATTCAATATATATCATATGCAGTATAAATTTTTCAAACCCTTGCTTGGCAACCACTAGATTATTGAAGTTCTCGTGTAGTTCTCTTTGTCCTAAAAATAATGATCAATATATTTGTAATATTTTGATATATCATTCAAACCCTTGAATATGAAACTCTCCCGCAAATTCATTGAAGCATAAGCACAACCTCTAAGTGAAGTTGTCTACAAGTTGTCTTGGGAGATCTCTCACTCCTATATCGAGTTATTTTTCTTGAGGGATTTCGTTCTCAAAAATCTTGATATTTTCAGACTCTCTAGTCTTCAACAAAATGCTTATCAAAATAATCTTCTTCAATAATGAATGAATGAATAAAATGAACTCCAAAATTCCCTTTTATACTTCACCTCAAATTCACTTTTAAATTTCATTTCATTCAATTTACTTTTAATTTCTTTTATTTTTTGTGTACAACATAATAATATAAGGTATACTTTAAAAGTCACTTATATTTCCCTTTTTAGAAAAAGGCAATTTAACTTATATTGTAAAGTATACTTTAAAATTCACTTATATCCCCTTTCAATATTAAGTCCTTTTAATTTATTAATAACACAAAGTAAAATTATTTAATTTAACTTTATTGTTTGACGTTATTAATATTTAATGCATAAGTCCAATATTAACCAATATAACTCCAAGATATAATTGTACCATCATGCCAAATATAGAAACTCTGCTATCTGGCCATACTACTAACTTACTATAATAGAAAGTATGAGCAACGCATTTGAGTGACTTACCAAAAATAGTAAGTGTGGATCCAAGTGTCCAAAATGGCCATTGAAATGCACACCACAAATAAACTAGGACACTAAGTTGAAGAGTAATAAAATAAGCACCAAAGGGTTTGTTGAAGAGCCATAGATCACCGTCAAAGGGGTCCCCTAAACAACCTATTAGCTTGCAGGGACCAATTGGTAGAATAACCACTACATTTGACCATTTCCTAGGAAAAGGGGACATTACATTTTCTTTCCTTTTTGTTTCATCATGGATAAATTTTTAGTTCCACTTATAACACCTTTCAACTATCCTAAACAAAAATTTGAAATAAATAAATTGTTAAGAGTTAAGAGGTTGTATAAGATAGTTCATGGGCTTGATAGTGAACTAGAAGATGATGAAACTAAAAAGAATAAGTTGTTGAATATCTTTAAATAATACACTATCTATTTGTGCTTGTATTTCTCTCTTGAGTTGTTGTTTCACATTGAGCACTTGGATACACGCATGGCTATGTGGAGTACATTGTCAAAATTGTTTGGGAAAATAGATAAAATTTAAAGTCATTTGTTGGAGAATGAATTAATAAGTATTAATCCATGTAATTTTGACAACATACATGACTTCATCACCAACTTCAAGTTACTAAGAACACAATTGAAGGATTATAAAATTGAAAAATCATCTATACATAATTGGTGTTTCAAAGTGTTTTTTCAAAACTAGGACCTAAATATTCAGTGTTTGTGTCTACTTTCTATGTTACAAAGAATACCTTTGGGAGTGAGTTTAATATGGCTTCTTTTGAGGATTTTTCTATGCAACTCACTAGGGAGAAAGATAAGCTTATTCAAATGTGTTCTTTTAATTCTTCAAAATCCGATGCCTTTTAATTCTTCAAAATCTGATGCCTTGATTGTAAAGGATGAGAAGCCTTCAAGTCACAAAGAGAAGAAAAAGAACAAGCGTAAGAACACACAGTCTGCATCTAATTACACATAAGAACATAAAAATTCCTCTTCTAAGGGGGGATCATCTAAGAAGGAGAAGCCTAATTTTGCATATTGCAAGAAGGATGGACATGAAGAACACTATTTTATAATAAGGACCTTGATGAATTGGAACATGTTCTTGTGAAGAAAAAATCAATATACATTCTTAAATTTCTACCTCAACTTCTTTCAAACACAGATTTTGATAAGGAAAATATTCATACTAATAAGACAATTAAGAACAAAAGTAAACCTCTTTGTTCTTTTGTAGATCATGAATCAAGGATATGAGTTCTAGATTTAGGATCTTCTCATCATATGGCATCTTTATAGTCTATGTTCTCTTCTTTTGAACCTTGTGTTATGCCACCTATTTTAATGGGAAATTATACTTATGTGAATATAATTGGGAGGGTATCTATTTATATTTTGTATGCCACCTTCAACGATTCCTTGTGTGTACATCATTTGACAAAAAAACTCCTTTCTATCTATCAAATCACTCATGGTAGAGTAGGGAAGATTATGGAATTTACTCTCAATTCAGTTATCATCAAAGATAGAGAGTAGAGAGGTCATTGCTACTAAGATGGTTGTTCATGCTTCTCATCTATACAAATTTTCAAAATTTATTCCTTATGATGTTATCGTCTTCATTCATATTTTGAGAATTCAAAACAAAGAAGTCGATGCAATGGCCACCATAGGACCTCTCTTGGATATACCTAACAATGTGCTACAATATGAGTTCTTGGTGGAATAACTATTGATCCCCATGTTCGATGTCCTCAAATCTGAGCTCATGTGTGAAATTGTTGGTCCTAATTCTCCTTGGTACAAAGACCTTTATTATTACCTACATGACCAAATTACCCCTCCTAAATTGTCTTCTAACCAATGCAAGACCTTTATTCGACAAGAATATAAATATGTCATCATCAATGACATCCTTTACTATTGTAGCCTAGATAGTACCCTACTTAGATGTCTTGATTTAGATGAAGCACAAACAACTTTACATGAAGTACACGATGGTACATGTGGATCTCACTCTGTTGGTCCTACCCTAGCCAAGAAGCTCATGCAAATGGGATACTAATGGCCTACTATGGAATTTGATTCCTATCACTTTGTTAAGAAATGTTTACAATATTAGATACATCTAGATCTTTTGCATGCATATTCCTAGGAACTTCATCTAATTACATATTCTCTCAATAAGGACTCGACCTTGTGGGAAAGATCTGCCATGTCTCTACTAATGGTCATAAATTCATCCTTACTATAATTGAGTACTTTACAAAATGGTTTGAATCCATTCCAATGACCTACATCATCAGTAAGAAAATATTGAAGTTCATTGTCAATTACATCATATCTTAGTATGGTGTTCCCTAAACCATCATCATAGATAATGGTCATCCTTTAAAAAATCAAGATGTATGTGAATTGTGTGAGAAATTCCATATACATCACCATTCACTACTCCATACTACCCTCAAGGTAATAATCAAGCCAAGGCATCTAATAAAACCATGTGTAAAATCCTAAAGAAGGTTGTCAATGGCGTTGGTCATGACTGGAACATCTAGATTAACCTCGCATTATGGGCTTATAGGAGCCACTCCATATTCCCCCGTCTTTGGATCTAAATCCATTCTTTCCATTGAGGTAGAGTTACCATCCCTAAGAGTATCTATGTAACAATTCATTAATGATGAGGAATATCATATATTGAATGTTTGCATGAGCTAGAGTTACTATTTGAGAAGCAACAAAATGTATTGGTCCACTTACAAGCATATTAGAAGATCATGTTTGTCACATCTACACTAAGAGATTTTGAGTTAGACATTTTGACATTGGTGACTTGGTCTTAAAAGAGAACCCAAAGAATCAAATGGATTGAGAGAAGCCCAAAAATTTTGAGCCTAATTGGTTGGGTCCTTATATCATAACCACAAAATATGGATCTGGTGCTTATCAACTAGCTACTCTTGAAGGTGGACTACTAATAGAGCCTATCAATAACATTCACCTTCGTAAGTACTATACTTAATCTTTAGAGAATCCTACAAAAATTTAAAAATACAAAAAAATCAAAAATCAAAAAAATCATCACCCTAATGAAAACCTGGAAAACAAGTGTCTTGTGTGACACCAAAAAAATAGAAAAATAATAAATAATAAAAGGAAATAATCCATCCAATAGTGAAAACCACTTTGGTGGCACTTTGGATAAGTACCATGGTGAAAACTTGGAAAATAGGGGCCATGTGTAGTCAGCCTTTGCTCCATCATCTAATATCATTCTATATGATTTTCCTCTTCCATCCATGATCCTTCACATGTATTCCATTCCGTAATGAAAACCCAATCCATAATAAAGCTTAATCATCATTCTCATGGCCTGAGAATTTTTAATGTTTAGTGTCTTTCGATTTCCATATCCATCCATAATAAAAAAAAATCCCATCCCATTTCGTCCATAATAAGTCGATCCTATATCGGACTAGGGGAAATTCCTAGACTTAGGTTTCATGTGGGATCCTAGATATGGTATCAGCATTCAAGAAAACTTCAAAAATCCATAAAAAAAATTTAAAAAAAAAACTTCAAAAATCCAAAAAAAAAAAAAACTTCAAAAAATTGAAAAGCATAAAAAAACTCTAAAAAAGTAAAACACATCAAAAAATCCACAAATGGTGTTTCCCAATTCAAGTTGTTGAAGTACATTGCCTTTGTGACTTCATGTAGACAAGGTCATCATTGATGAGCCTTCAAGGCTTAGGCCAATCCTTTAAGTTTTATAACAATAAATAAATCTTTTCATCCATCATGATCCACATTTTATAATAAATCATCCATGGTCAAGGTTAGTCAAACTACATTGTCTCTACGCTTTATTTTTTCACTTGGCCATCTTCGATGAGCCCTCGAGCATTAGGTCAATCCTTTAGGGTTTTTCATAATAAGGTCTCTATCCATCACAATATTCATCTCACAATAAACTATCCCTTCCTAAGGTTGACACTTTGATCAAACAAAAAGATGAAATATTACACAGAGAACTGAGCTCACCAAATCCTGAAACAATAGACAAACTATCCAATTAGTATGCAATCATCATTGATCATTTTTCTAGCCATTGATGTCTATCAATCAAACATCAATAGTCCTTATTAGCTATCAAATAGTCTTATATAGAGTGTTGCATTTTAAAAACCAGATCCCAGGACTTATATGGAATGCCTCATTTTTTAAACCAAACTTCATGTATCAAATCCTATTATCAGTCTTATACAGGTTTTTGCACCCTCGAAACTAGATCCCAAGTCTTATACGAGGTGTACCATTTCTAGAAACAGATGTAATCATTTCTTTTGTATTATATAGGATGTTGCATTGTTGAAACTAGATCCCTAGTCTTATACAGCATGCTTCCTCTCTTGAAATCATATCATTATCCAAAATTTGATCATACAGACATTTATTGGCAAGAAGATCTAAATGGTTGTTGACTCTATTGGTCTAGTTTGTCTTATCTTTTTATTTGATTTATCTTTGGTCATGTTACTATGTACCTCAAGGAAGTCCACAAGTTATGAGAAGAGCGGTGACGAATCATGACCTTTTTCTCTTTGATTCTTTTATGTGGTTTGTCTTGGAAATATGATTAGGGAAAATAGATTCCTTGTGTGTGATTGGGGATTTGTTTCGCATAATAAAAAATCCTATGCAGGTTAAAAGTCATCTAACGCTTTCTTGCATCAGTACTAACATGCTTTGTGGTTACTTCCTCACATATTCTGACAAGGTTCTACAATTACTAGTCTACGTTATGGCACTCCTTGTCTATCACGTGTCTTTTTTGTAAGGGATGCCTATTACACCTTGGTCTATGTCATACCTTGTTGTTATTTATCCATTTCCATAATAAAAATATTATATGATGATAATTATGCAATAAAATAAAAGATTGATCATTTATTAGAAATATCTCAATATATCAATCCCATTTCATCCCATCTTCTTTTTCTTTGTTCCTCATTGCTCTTCTTTTTGCACTAATATTTCACTCGTCCATCCTAGTAGGCATCTTCATGGCATTATGTGACACACAAAAATAAATGCATTAGCATTATCAACCTACATACACAATCATGTTAGGACATCATAGGTATTATCATCATATACATAGTAGGTCATCAATATTGCATTCGAAAATACAACGAACATGCATAACATTACATCGTTTAGAATCATGTATCCATATAAGCATTGCATAAACCATGTCATAATAATATAGTACCATCATACGTAGAACATATTAAGCTCATCATATCATGTGCATCCATCCATCCATACATCATAACATACATCATAGTAACAAAAGCATATCATGTGTATCCATCCATATACCATAGCATATATAAGTATAAACCATACATCATATATCCATAACATCACATCATATAGGAAACATCACATAACTATAGAATGCATATCATAACATTGCATCATATAAGTTCATAAAATAGAAAAACATACACATAGAATCACGCACATCATATAGTCACCGCCAAAATCATGCATCTCATAT
This sequence comes from Sequoiadendron giganteum, assembly GCA_007115665.2. Classification (NCBI taxonomy): domain Eukaryota; kingdom Viridiplantae; phylum Streptophyta; class Pinopsida; order Cupressales; family Cupressaceae; genus Sequoiadendron; species Sequoiadendron giganteum. Next base: position 409,475,792 of record CM021109.1, read on the forward strand.
ATATCAAAAAATAATGTGTCACAGTACAATATCATGATGTATGCCAAAAATGGAGCTCGTGTGCTCGATCAAAAATATAAGTGCCCAAATATATATGAAAATGACCTATCCTATGCTACCTCTATCACCTGAAGGAGATGGTCCTGATGGGGATGGCCTATCATCGCTCTGTTGTGATTTGGATGGCCTATCATAGGGAATTTCCCTCCGATGTTGTGAAACACCCCCACTAGTCTATGTCCTCTAAGAGTGTGCCTGACTCTATGATATTATTTCTATGTAACTAGGGGCCATCTCTACTGTGGGAACCAAATCCTCATAAAGCCTCCTATAGTACTCAATGGCCCTCCCTATCTAATATAACTTTCACCCCAAATCCGTCGTAGGCTTGCTCACTGTGGCAATGAAATCTATAGATCTCTACTTGGATCTTTGTGCTTGAATCACTGCCATATCTCTCTCTTTAGTAAGATGTGAGACCTACCCATGTAACCTTGTTATATGAGCCACTTAAACCTATAGCATCTACACCTATTCTTGCAATGCTTGAATCTGTGCCTAGGGTCCCTACCCTACATCCTCAGTCTCCTCTCTAACCATGTCCATGATCACCTCCCGAATCGAGATGTCCTCCAATCCCTCCTTGATGGCCATATCTCTAGCTACCTCCTCTTCAATCACAACATCATCCTCCTTGAGCTCTTCCACCACAAACTCGCAAGTCACAACCTCCTCACCAACATCACCAACTATCTCCTCCACCCTCACCTCCTCAACATATTTTTCCATCTTCCCTACCCGCTACTCATGCCCCCCCTCATCCTGGATAGGTGGAATCTTCTATGGTTCCCACAATGGTATACCTACTCTACCTCACCTACCCTTGTGATCTATCCATCTCCCTCGATCACCTCTCCCTCAGTATCCTCTTCCATCATCTCTTTGTCTTCCACCACCATCCCTACCATCATCCCCATCTCCACCATCTCGACCACCTCCTCTCCCCCATCTCCATCCTCACAGCCTACCCCATGGTCCCCTCCCCAATCTCTCTAGTAGTATTGGCTAATCTAGATCTGTAAATGGAGTGGGATTATGCACAACCCACCATGCATCATACTCTAGTGTGGTGCCTACATTGACCATATTAGTTGTTGCACCCCACTAAATCAATTGTAAGCCAACTATCTCCTGCATTTCCACCTAGAAGTTGATCATCGGGCCCCACTATGGGACCTCTCATGTTGACCTTGCATACTTAGCTATACCAAATGGGACACCCTATCACTCTCCAAATTTTCAGAGAACTCTCTCTCGTAGTTGTCACTCAATAAATTTTGAGTCAACATTATCTACCCAATCAAATATCTCATGTGTCGGCAATATGGTAGGTGCTCTGCATCATTATCCCATATCGCATAATCCTTGTAAGGCCTCCATGTGAACCCATCTATTAGATCAATGCCATGCCACTAATAACCCACATCACCGACCCATATCTAAGTCACCGCCCCTCCATAAATGTGAACATAAGGAAATCCTAGTGCAAAGTATTTGTCTACTAGTGGTCGAAATACCGTAATATGCTCCCATGCCCACACCATGAGCAAGTTCATCCCATAGTTAATGGACTACACATCCCTATATGCCACATCATGCAATTGAAAATATAGCATTACCAATAAGCACAACCCCCAAGAATAAACCATCGCTTGCTCTAGCATCCCCTCCAACATCTCTCCCCATCCCACTAGAAATCTATGGCCTCATCGATCTAGAATGACCACGCCTCCAATAATAGTACATAGTACTACAATCAATAAATGGTACCTATTTTCTAGGATGTCCCATCTAATCTAATAGTCCTCAATGCCTAGTTGCACAGGATCTTGAGTCTCAAACACCCTCTAAATCGCAACCAATCCTTGCTTTGGTTCATATACCACTCACTCCCCATGAATAGGCAACCGCAAAATCCGCCATACGTCCTATAATGTGACTATCGCCTTCTAATTGGTAGGTGGAAGGAACTCATCTCTAAGTGTCATGAGTAAACCCATGTTAGCTCGCACAACAAGCATGAAGGTCACATGATAAAGTCCAAGCACAGCCAAGGTATCCTGCTACTCCTCACTGAGATGATCTCATAGAGTGAATGATGTTGGTCGGCTCTCTCACGTGTAGATCGGTAGAAGTCTCACTTGCATTCATGAAAAGCATATCATGTTAATCACAATGCCTATATTAACCCATTTAACCTATTGTATATTCAAAATTTTGTCAAAATTTGCTTAAATTTTCCTATCAATCAAAGGTGTCATATGTGATGCACTTTATAATTGCGAGCTAATTCTACACATGTGTCACTCTGTCATTCAATTGCGGTGTAGTTTTACACATGCATCATTTTGGCCTACATATGGGGTGCACCAAATAGTTGTGAGTAGTTTAATACTCGTGTCACACCTATGTGTTGCCATTTTACAAATGCATTGAACATTACAAATGCGGTGCATGGCACCACAGATGTGGAAAACATGATAACAAATGTGGAGCAAAAACTACACTGTATCTGTTAGCCCTTCTTTGATCCCTAAAATCTACCAAAAAATGACAAAATCACAAAGCATGGATTAGATACATATTGTCGTGCCTAAGCACTCTGCACACCTTGTAATGCCTTGCCATGAAACCCCAAAGGACAACACATCTAACTAACAATTATGACAATTTTTTTTAAATGAATCAACCGATAGATCATACTATCAATTACATAGAATGTAAACTACATGTACATATGCTCTAATCATTTCCTTTATAGTATCATGACTGCATTATGAACCTATCAATTATCCAATCTAAACATACATCGTAAAATAATTATCAACAAGAGTTCATTAAAATCCATTGCATTAAATGAATTAAATATATATATTTCCATAGATACAACACCACTAAAGATCATATATTATGAACAAATGAGTACATAATCAATTTTCTCTTACATAAAGGTATATTAATACAGTGTCACAAGATTACATCATAGCTTCCCTTATAACAACGAGAAGAATACATCAAGTTACATAACATGGTACAAATAAGATACAAGAAAATACATAACATAAACAACTATCTCTCAAAATTGTGCAAGGTCCAAAATCCACTACATGAGGTACATCCTCCTCAAACATGAACAACAACTAGGAAACCCAATGGAGTAAAAGCACTTTCCACCTGACCATGTGGAACCCTAAGGTCCATCCCCAATGCTAGGAGATAACGAAAGGGTCCCACCACCAAAGCAGTCAAGAAGATAGTGGCACGACACAAAATACTAACATGACTCCAACATACAAGGTACCACAAAACTTCACATGACAAGGACTCTTCTTCCAAAGGAACGCGCTTTACAAAAGGGGAAAACATGACTATGGAATGCTAGACTACAGTAGGGAAGAGTGACATCGCATGGTCCTGGCATGGATTATCTTGACAGTCTCTCACTAGACGTTGGCCCCCATCTATGGTTATCCTAACAATCTCTCACTAGATGTTAGCCTCATAGGGGGACACAATCAAAACCAACTTTCCTATTGTGAGGACAAGCAAATTGATCTTTCCAACCAGGCCTTCTCACCCATCCTTAGCCTAAATGAGCACTACAGGCATTGGTGAGGCATTTAATTATCTTAATTATAGTAAAATTCTAACCAACCCCTTAGTTTATTAATCAGGTTATTGCTAAGTTAAGAAACTCTCCAATGGGTTATCCTAACAATCTCTCACTAGATGTTGGCCCCCATTGAGATCCACTCACTCAACTTGCAACTAGAAGACCCTACACAACAAGCAAGGTAAAACCATCTTGCAAACACATGACACATCACATGAATCCAAAAATAGTGCAAGGCATGAACCATCTCGCACATCAACCTTGATCACATGAAACTATATCAATATAAGAGGCACACCCATAGGGTTTTCAACTTGCACAAAGTACATAACCCAAAACATTACCATACCACCTCTAAATTGAAAACCATCATAATACCATACACACTAAAATACTCCCTCCTAAGCCTCTGGAAGTCACCCTTAACCACTTTGCACAAAAGACTCCCACTTGAAAACAATTATACAAACACTTAATCCAATAATCAAGACATGCCAGCTATTACTCAAAGCAATAACCATGAAGACATTCCTTAAATAAGAAATTATTTCAACTCAATAATTAGCAAAAAAATAACTAATTTAGTAGGAGAAATCAATAAAATAAGATAATCAAAGATACACTTCTCACACTTAATTTAGAACTTGTGTAATGAAATGGAATTAATGACAACAATAACAACCTAGGCAAGCACACTACAACTCTCACCCTAATGGTTTAAACAATTTAACATAATCAAATACACCCAATACACACCTCTAAACTAACCACCATTGGTTTTGTTTATGCTTTTACTCAATATAAATGTCAAGTGCATAAGCACAATACCCTACTCAAAGATGCATGAAGGTAATCAATGAGAACATGTGACCGAGAAAAGCATATATCTATTAGGTGATTGCACCGTATCTAAATTAAAACTTTAATTTATTATATTGTGATTGATCATTAAATCAACTCATTTCGTTATCTTAATATCAACTTGTATTCATAAAGAAAATAATGAAGTGGAATAAGCCACAAGGGTTCAAATATAAGACATCATATGTAGCCAATTTATACTTACTACAATCATGGCATTGCTCGGATGCAAGAAGAGTTACATCAATAGACTAAATAAGGTCAACGTACTATTCTATTTAAAAATGATCACTAGACTCTCTCATTTTATGTTCCCAACACACGAATACACTAGATTTAAATCTTCATCAACCTTTATACATTCATCGACTAAATATAGCTATTTCTATTAAGATTCCTCCATTTAATAATTATTATAAACTATCTAAATATATCTATATTATTAGATTATCAATAAATCTACATTAATTGCACCTCTATGTTTTGATCTATATTAAGTCTTTCAAGTCTATATAAATACATGTATATTAAAATACTGAGTTATACATTATAATTAAATATTCATTTCTTATCTATTTTTCATACATAAATATATTTATAATTGGGTTAGCAAAGAAGACCTAGATCAAATGAGATAAATGACAAGGTTTGATTATTAAAGATAATTTAAATTAAAAGTAATCTCCATACCTAATTATTCGGCACAAAGAGATTCAAAGCTTAAACATTTTCAACCAAGGTATACAAAGAGTCAAATACTAACAAGGTTATAGGTTGAGTAGGAGAATATAGATATGCCTATATCAAAATCATTGTAAGACGGACTTACATGGCAGTTACATATTAAGTTCTTAGTTTGCACATTGGACTTCATGATGACGAGGAAGGCTCGGTTCAAGAAAATGAGGAACACCAGGAAAAGTTGGAAGGTTTCCATTTCAATCATGCTTTTTTGGGAAATACACTATTATCCTTCTATCATTTTTACACAACGCAAATGCACATGCATACTTTTACAACAATAATGATGAAAATATAGTAATACCCCCAAATAGCAGCGAAGATAATTAAAGGATCTTAAGCATGTAAAATGGCTTTTGTATCAAAGAAGATTATAGCTGGCTAGACCCAAAACATGGAGGATTTCACAGGTCGAGGGTTCAATATATTTACTGAGACTTTCAAATGCGAGCCATGAAACTTACGAATGGTTATTATGCAGATTTCAGATCGCGGCCAAAAGTGAATGGAATAAGTTCATTACAATGGTTAACCTTCATGCTCGTGCTGGCTTGAAACCGGATGCTTACTTCCGAGACAATTATTTTAAGAAATCCTCTTACTATCCCAAGGAAATGATTAAAAAAATCAAGTGATTTGGTCTCTTATAAAAAGATGAAGGCACTTCTAGAAGCACAAAACACAGCGATGATACACACATATATATAATGCTGCAAAAGAGGAGGAAAAAGAGTTATTTATCTATCACCATGGTGAAAAGTTGGTAGTTGCATTTTCTTAGTTAACCTGTCCCTTGGAATGACTTATTAGAGTAGTTAAGAATCTTCAAGTATGTTCTATTAGCCACGCTACAACTTAATTTATCTCCTATGTAATTGCTAAGAGATGACATCAAAGAGATGTGAGCTTATTCCCTTAATTTTTAAATAGGGACATTGTTCTTGTGGAGATTACCGGTGATGCTAAATGAATACAATATGAAAATGGGTTTGCACTATAATATTATGCTCTAAATCAAATATCCAAGCATAACAAAGGAAAGTTTTGCCTCACAGAAAACCATGAAGCCACCTCACTTACACTAGATAACAAGGGGTAAGAGTGGCAATTAATTGAAAAGGAAACAACAATACCATTAAATATTGAAGAAACATTGAGGAAAACTCGCTAGTAAAGAAAAGTGATGGATTACAGAGACAAAGCAAGAAAAAACATCTGTAACAGTCGCGCCTTAGGAGGAAACACTACAGATGCCAATTAAATTACAAATAGGCATCGACTATGCAAAATTGAACTTTTAACGTTACAGAGAGAGATACCCATGTAATAAACAGATCCGAAGGAGGCGTGTTGAAGGAGATTACTCAAAAATGTGAACAACCTCCTTATTAACAGATCAGGGATTACAAGGAGTACATTTTTGCATAAATGAGTAAGTTGAAGAACAACAAGGTGCATCATGTGAATAGAAGTAATGTCGACAAGGAAAAAGTCCCTATGATGATTTGTGTATAAATAAGCACTCATTACATCAACACTATTCATAAGATAGTTGAACGGGTTGGTTGTGCAACCTATTAAATTGATTGAGTGTGGTCTAAACAAGCTCTATGGTAGGGTAAGTCTTTTCATGCTCGGGTGAATAGAACTAGATTGATTCAATACCGAGAAGGCAAATATGTATGGAAATTGTGGAAAACGATACCGAAAATGCATCGGTTCATAGATCACTTCATGCATGCAAAAAATGTAATCATGAACGGACCAAGCGAAGTGTTGACTAAGGCCATGAGAGATAGCATTTTCAGGAGCACAATGGTTGTAGCATTTTCATAGATTAAATAATCTTAGAAGCATTGCTTAAATTATATTTCTCTAAGGTTTCATTTTGGATTGTATAATATTCAACATTCTCGTTATTTACTCGCAGATTAACTCTCTCGTACAGATAGAATAATCACTAGAAGGAGACTTACCAGTTTGAATCTTTCCCTGCTTCAAGCCCGCGCTTTCACATCTGGCCCCCAACACTTAATGCTTGCTTTTATTGCGACCATATGCTTGGAGCCGTAGGTTTGAAATCCATGTCTCCATAAGAATTTTCTTTCCAACTTCAATACCCACTACCGGCATGCGAGGATAATTAGCAAAAATGGGAAATAATGAAAAAAGAATAGTGAGGTGGTAGCCACGGCAGGATCGAGTTTGCAGAGCTCCTTGAGTTGGTTCCCCCGTCCCCCCCACAATCCAATTTCTAAAATCCAAAAATATTTACAAAAGAAAGAGGTTGTTCCTTCTCCCTCCAATTCCTTATTTACAAAAAAGAAGTTTTATTTCCAAAATCAAAATCAGACAAAGTCTCCAAAATCTCCAATCAAACAATCAGTTTCCTTTCAACAATCGGTTTAGAATTGTGCATGCGCTTGCATGAAAATATTTCCATCTTTATATGGCTTTTACTATTTATTTATTAAAATACTCCATTATAATTCTATTTTATTTTACTTTAATTTATTTTAATATTACAATACACACCAAAAATTATTAATAAATATATTTATATCTTTTATCAAAATACTTTTATTTGATAAATTATTTAATAAATCAATTAATCAAAACAACAATTATTTCTACTTATCATAATACCTTTTTACATAATAATTCTATTTTAATATGGTAATTAATCAGAAACATTACTCGACCAAATTTAAATCAAATAGACTAACCACCAATAAATACTTGACCACAAAGCGAAGTCGACAAGCAAGACCACAACAATACTGGCGGGCCAACCATCATATAGTCAACACTGACAGGGTGAATCATGGAGAGGCACTACATCCTTCCCCCCCTAAGAGTCAACTTATTCCTGGAAGTCACAAGGTTATAATAAAACATACACACATTAGTTCTAAAATTCGTTAAATATTACCACATTCACCATTCCTTACATAAATACAAACAATCATCAAATAATCAATCAAGCCAAATTTCAAACAATTACCTAAACAAGATCGAGAAGTAGGGCCAACTGACCACAAATATGCACAAGACTAACGGAGTGACCAACTGGATACTCATCCTCGTCGAGGATGATGGCAAGGGAATGGGACCATATGTTATCTTCGTTTTCAAAAAAAATCCATTGGATTTAGGGCATGCTCAGACCTGAAATTTTAGGTGGAGTCGATGCTTGGTACCTGCAACCTACATCAAACAAAACGGTTGAACATATATATATGATCATACACCATGAAAGGAAATCGTAGCGTAACAGGGTACTCACAAATGAGTAATGTGACACTGTTCCTTTCACCAAGACACCTTAAACAAGTAACCATATCAATGTATGACCAATAATCACATAAAAAACAACATAGAACAATCCCTCGATAATCGCCTAGTAACCATGGCCAGATGAACACATCAGTCAGAAAATCCCTAATAATCGAATCAAGTTGTAAACAATCCGCTACTTAACAATCAAAATAATAATCACATAATGATCATACCATGAATCTATATCATGTGTTGTATCATAAAAAAGATCACTGCTTGACATCATTAGTACCTACATCTAAATATCCCCATTACTTTACCTTCATTACCAAGTTTCGAAGCCAACTACCTGAGAGTCACAAACTAGGGTGGAAACACAACACATTAGTACCAATCCTTCAAGCTGACTCATTACCTCAGAATGCTACACTTCCATAAAAACATAGCATAATTATACACACAAAGCACACATTTTTGTTAAATATCCCTTATTTACATGTAAGACATTCCACTTTATCTGGTATATAGCATTAAATTTTGTAATATATTCAATCACACGATCATGATTCTACACTATTAGAAGCATGGAAACACAATTTACCATTTCATAAGCTCTATATTCATTATCTAACACATATTATTCATATGCACACACAAATCCACATCATCAGGAGTCACATCACAAGGCTACACAGGAGTCCATACTGCATTCCCGATAGAAATAATATCAGTGCATTGTGCACTACATCAAGGGTCCTATCCTTTCCACCAGTCTTCTGCACCATTGGAAAAACACCACCAAAGGACAAGTCTTGGGTTGCTAAGTGAGGATGAAAAATAGGGAAAACATAACCTCAAGAGTACAAGCAACTAGGATAACATAATGGGCTCATATGTATCCAGAGTACCCAGTGTATGAACCTTGGTTGTGATACCAAGTGTAACACCCCACCATGAAACCCCAAAGGACAACACATCTAGCAATTATGACACAATTATTTTTTCTTAAAGTGAATCAGCCGATAGATCATACTATCAATTACATAGAATATAAACTACACGTACATATGCTCTAATTATGTCCTTTAAGGTATCATGATTGCATTATGAACCTATCAATTATCAATCTAAATATACATCGTAAAATAACTATCAACAAGTTCATTAAAATCCACTGCATCAAATGAATTAAATGTATATATTTCCACAGATACAACACCACTAAAGATCATATATTACGAACAAATAAGTACATAATCAATTTTCTCTTACATAAAGGTACATCAATACATTGTCAAAAGATTACATCATAGCTTCCTTTATAACAATGGAAAGAATACATCAAGTTACATAACATGGAAAAAATAAGATACAAGAAAATACATAACATAAATAGTTGTCTCCCGAAATGGTGCAAGGTCCGAAATCCGCTACATGAGGTACATCCTCCTCGAACATGAACAACAACTGGGAAACCCAATGGAGTAAAATCACTTTCCACTCGACCATGTGGAACCCTAAGGTCCACCCCCCGTGCTAAGAGATAATGAAAGGTTCCCACCACTAAAGAAGTCAAGAAGATAGTGGCACGACACAAAGACTAACATGACTCCAACATACGAGGTACCAAAAAAATTCACATGACAGTGACTCCACTTCTAGAGGAACACACTCTACAAAAGGGGAAAACATGACTAGGGAATGCTAGAATGCAGTAGGGGAGAGTGTCATCACATGGTCCTAGCATGGGTTATCCTGACAATCTCTCACTAGACGTTGGCCCCCATCTATGTTTATCCTAGCAGTCTCTCACTAGATGCCAACCCCATACGGTGACACATGTGGAACCAACTTTCCTTTCATGAGGACAAGGAAGTTGATCTTGCGAACCAGGCCTTCTCACCCATCCTTAGCCTAAATGAGCACTATAGGCATCAATGAGGCATTCAATTATCTTAATTATAGTGAAATTCTAACCAACCCCCTAGATTATTAATCAGGTTATCGTTGAGTTGAGAAACTCTCCAATGGGTTATCCTGACATTCTCTCACTAGACGTTAGTCCCCATTGAGAGCCACTCCCCCTACTTGCAACTAGAAGACCCTACACAACAAGCAAGGTAAAACCATCTTGCAAACACATGACATATCACATGAATCCAAAAATAGTGCAAGGCATGAACCATCTCACACATCAACCTTGAACACATGAAACTATATCAAGATAAGAGGCACGCCCATAGGGTTTTCAACTTGCACAAAGTACATAACCCAAAACATTACCATACCACCTCTAAAGTGAAAACCATCATAAAACCATACACACTAAAATACTCCCTCCTAAGCCTTTGGAAGTCACCCTTAACCACTTTGCACAAAAGACTCCCACTTGAAAACAATTATACAAACACTTAATCCAATAATCAAGACATACCAACTATTACTCAAAGCATTAACCATGAAGACATTCCTTAAATAAGACATTATTTCAACTCAATAATTAGCAAAAAAATAACTAATTTAGTAGGAGAAATCAATAAAATAAGATAATCAAAGATACACTTCTCACACTTAATTTAGAACTTGTGTAATGAAATGGAATTAATGACAACAATAACAACCTAGGCAAGCACACTACAACTCTCACCCTAATGATTTAAACAATTTAACATAATCAAATACACCTGATACACACCTCTAAACTAACCACCATTGGTTGTGTTTATGCTTTTACTCAATATAAATGCCAAGTGCATAAGCACAATACCCTACTCAAAGATGCATGAAGGTAATCAATAAGAACATGTGATCGAGAATGGCATATATCTATTAGGTGATTGTACTGTATCTAAATTAAAACTTTAATTTATTATATTGCAATTGATCACTAAATCAGCTCATTTCGTTATCTTAATATCAACTTGTATTCATAAAGAAAATAATGAAGTGGAATAAGCCACAAGGGTTCAAATATAAGACATCATATGTAGCCAATTTATACTTACTACAATCATGACATTGCTTGGATGCAAGAAGAGTTACATCAATAGACTAAATAAGGTCAACGTACTATTCTATTTAAAAAGGATCACTAGACTCTCTCATTTTATGTTCCCAACACAAGAATACACTAGATTTAAATCTTCATCAACCTTTATACAATCATTGACTAAATATAGCTATTTCTATTAAGATTCCTCCATTTAATAATTATTATAAACTATCTAAATATATCTATATTATTAGATTATCAATAAATCTACATTAATTGCACCTCTATGTTTTGATCTGTATTAAGTCTTTTGAGTCTATATAAATACATGTATATTAAAATACCGAATTATACATTATAATTAAATATTCATTTCTTATGTATTTTTCATACATAAATATATTTATAATTGAATTAACAAAGAAGACCTAGATCAAATGAAATAAATGACACGGTACGATTATTAAAGATAATTTAAATTAAAAGTAATCTCCATACCTAATTATTCGGCACAAAGAGATTCAAAGCTTAAACATTTTCAACCAAGGTATACGAAGAGTCAAATACTAACAAGGTTATAGGTTGAGTAGGAGAATATAGATATGCCTATATCAAAATCATTGTAAGACGGACTTACATGGCAGTTACATATTAAGTTCTTAGTTTGCACATTGGACTTCATGATTACGAGGAAGGCTCAGTTCAAGAAAATGAGGAACACCAGGAAGAGTTGGAAGGTTTCCATTTCAATCATGCTTTTTTGGGAAATATACTATTATCCTTCTATCCTTTTTACCCAACACAAAGGCACATGTGTGATTTTACAACAATAATGATGAAAATATAGCAATACCCCCAAATAGCAGCGAAGATAATTAAAGGAACTTAAGCATGTAAAATGGATTTTGTATCAAAGAAGATTATAGTTGGCTCGACCCAAAACATGGAGGATTTCACAGGTCGAGGGTTCAATATATTTACTGAGACTTTCAAAATGTGAGCCAAGAAACTTATGAATGGTTATTATGAAGAATTCAAATCGTGGCCAAAAGTGAATGGAATAAACATCACAATGGTTAACCTCCATGCCCATGTTGGCTTGAAGCCAGATGCTTACTTTCAATTCAATGATTTTAAGAAAGCCTCTTACTATCCCAAGGAAATGATTAAAAAAAATCAGTGATTTAGTCTCTTATAAAAATATGAAGGCACTTCTAGAAGCACAAAACACAACGACGATACATATATATATAATGTTGTAAAAGAGGAGGAAAAAGAGTTATTTATCTATCACCATGGTGAAAACATGGTAGTTGCATTTGCTTAGTTAACCTTGCCCCTTGGAATAACTTATTAGAGTATTTAAGAATCTTCAAGTATGTTCTATTAGCCACACTGCAACTTAATTTATCTGCTACGTAATTGCCAAGAGATGACGTTCAAAGAGATGTGAGATTATTCCCTTAATTTTTAAATAGGGACACTGTTCTTTTGGATATTACTGGTGATGCTAAATGAAAACATCCTGAAAATGGGTTTGCACTATAATATTATGCTCTGAATCAAATATCCAAGCATAACAAAGGAAAGTTTTGCCTCACAGAAAACCATGAAGCCACCTCACTTATACTAGATAACAAGGGGTAAGAGTCACAATTAATTGAAAAGGAAACATCAATACCAATTAAAGAAATATTGAGGAAACATTGAGGAAAACTCACTAGCAAAGAAAAAGCAATGGATTACATAGACAAAGCAAGAAAAACGTAGCAACAGTCGCGCCTTAGGAGGAAACACTACAGACGCCAATGAAATTACAAATAGGCATTGACTATGCAAAATTAAACTTTTAACGTTACAGAGAGAGATACACATGTAATAAATAGATCTGAAGGAGGCGTGTTGAATGAGATTACTCAAAAATACGAACAACCTCTTTATTAACATATCAAGGTTTGCAAGGAGAATACATTTTTGCATAAATGAGTAAGATGAAAAACAGGAAGGTGCATCATGTGAATAGAAGTAATGTCGACAAGGAAAAATTCCCATGATGATTTTTATATAAATAAACACTCATTACATCAACATTATTCACAGGATAGCTGAACGGGTTGGTTGTGCAACCTATTAAATTGATTGAGTGTGGTCTAAACAAGCTCTATGGTAGGGTAAGTCTTTACATGCTCAGGTGAATAGAACTGGATTGATTCAATACCGAGAAGGAAAACATGTATGGAAATTTTGGAAAACGATACCGAAAATGCATCGATTCACAAATCACTTCATGCATGCAGAAAATATAATCATGAACGAACCAAGCGAAGTGTTGACTAAGGCCACGAGAGATAGCATTTTCAGGAGCACAATGGTTGTAGCATTCTCACAGATTAAATAATCTTACAAGCAATTCTTAAATTATATTTCTCTAAGGTTTCATTTTGGATTGTATAATATTCAACATTCTCGTTATTTACTCACAGGTTAACTCTCTAGTACTGATAGAACAATCACTAGAAGGAGACTTACTAGTTTGAATCTTTGCCTGCTTCAAGCCTGCGCTTTCACATCTGGTCCCCAACACTTAATGCCTATTTTGATTAGGATCATATGCTCAGAGTCGTAGGTCTGAAATCCAAGTCTCCATAAGAATTTATTTCCAACTTCAATACCCACTACCGGCACGCGAGGATAATTAGCAAAAATGGGAAATAATAAAAAAAACATAGCGAGGTGGTAGCCACAGCAGGATCGAGCTTGCAGATCTCCTTGAGTTGCTTCCCCCCAAAACCCCAATCCAATTTCTAGAATTCCAAAAAATTTACAAAAGAAAAAGGTTGTTCCTTCTCCCCCCAATTCCTTATTTACAAAAAGAAAAGCTATTTTATTTCCAAAAACAAAATCAAATAAAGTCTCAAACATCTCCAATCAAATAATCAGTTTCCTATCAATAATCGGTTCAGAGTTGTGCATGCACTTGCATGAAAATATTTCCACCTTTATATGGCTTTTACTATTTATTTATTAAAATACTCCATTATAATTCTATTTTATTTTATTTTATTTTACTTTAATTTATCTTAATATTACATTATACACCAAAATTATTAATAATTATATTTATATCTTTTATCAAAATACTTTGACTTGAAAATTTATTTAATGAATCAATTAATCAAAACTGCAATTATTTCTACTTATCATAATACTTTTTTACATAATAATTCTATTTTAATATGGTAATTAATCAAAAACATTACTCGACCAAATTTAGATCAAATAGACTAACCACCAATCAATACCTGACCACAAAGCGAAGTCAACAAGCAAGACCACAACAATACTGATGGGCCAACCATCATACAGTCAACACTAATAGGGTGAATCATGGAGAGGCACTACACGCCTAAACGATCATACTCGATATCCTTTGTGCATAATGACTGGTACAGGGAACATTTTGATAGTAGCTCCACTCAAAATCTCAAACCAAAGCTCCTAGATCTCTAAACTCACAATGCACAAATGACCTATTTTCACTCTTTATAATCTAATTTGACCTAATAAGGCCCCTACCTTTATGATTGGCCGCATCAACTTTTTCCTTTGAATGCAAATATAAAGCCCTAGATCGACTTTTGAGCCTAGTTCTTCATCACCAATGCCTTTGCACCTATCAAATTGACCTACCGGTAATTTGCCAAACTTTTTGGAATTTTTCAAAAAATTGTCAAATTTCCCAAGGGGGCATCATCCTATCTTGCATCCATTGAGGTATGTCGAGGCATATTGGGGTAGGTCTTGAGCCGAATTTTTCTAATTATTCTTTGACACAATGCTCGGAATCCTATTATATCAAAGAGGGGGAAAATGTCCCAAGCTTGCAAACAACATTTTCCATACTAATTTCCATCTTCCATACATAATTAGATAATTTTAATTATTTAATTATTTCTTAATGTCATATTCTTCTATTAATTACATAATTTTAATTATTTAATTAATTCACTTTATCCATATTCTTCTTTTGATTCATTTAAATAAATGTAAATTTATTTAAATTACCTCACTAATTATCCTTTTTCCCTCTATAATTAAATAAATTCTTATTTATTTAATTATTCATTTCCAGTATTTTCTATAATTAAATAATTATTTTCAATTATTTAATTATTTATCATTTCCCTCCTTTTATTAAATAATTATTTTAATTATTTAATATTTTAGATCCCACTTTTCTTCTATAATTAAAGAATTATTTTTAATTATTTAATTATTCATTTTCCCTCTCCTAAATTAAATAATTGTTATCATTATTTTATTTAGTCCTTCTTATCTAAGCCCTAAATCTCAACTAATTTCTTGATTTTCGGTCCCTTCTTCCCATCCTTATCTCTTTTCTTCTCAATTAATCTCACCCATTGATCACCATACATCATCTTTCAATCCTCACCCTTCATTTGAATTGGGATTTCTATAAAAGAAAGCCATCATTCTCATTTCAAGGTTAACCACAGTCTTTGAAATTTTTCTATCATTCATCTTGAAATCTTCTTACATCAACATCAAGCTTATCATACATCTTGCATACTACAAATTTGAGAACAAACAAAGCAAAATGAAGAAATGTAATGGAGGAGAATCAACTATGGCATAGGAATTGAGGTTTCATAGCTTTATTATTTGGATTTTTATTGATATTTGTGCTTCATTTTAAGATTAGAGTCATCATGGCTTGAATTTAGGTAGTTTTTTGGTTGCTATCATTGATTCATGTTTTTTCCTGAATTTTCCCCGATCTACAGATGGTGGATGTATTTTTATTGTTGAGGAATTTGTTGTTGATGGGGGATGTGTTTTTGAGGAGCTTGTTGTTGATGGTGAATGTATTGTTGTTGTTAAGGATTTTGTTGTTGTTGGGGGATGTGTTGTGTTTGGAGTACATGTTGTTGAGGTACGCATTGTTGAGGTACATGTAGAGGGGTTTGTTGTTGAAAGACTTGTTGTTTAGGGGGTCATTGTTGAAATACGTGGTGTTGAGGGGGTTGATGTTGTTGTGTTTGAGGTATATGTTATTGAGGGATTTTTTGTGAGTTGGGAAGGTAATTTGAGATGTTGGGGCTATTAGTGGGGTTTTTTATGTTCAATGTATGTGTAGTGTCCATCGTGTTAGGATGACATGAGGTGGATGTAGTGTTGTGAACGAATTCTTTTTTTAGGTCATCATGTTGGTATTTAAGGGGTTTGGTATGATTTGGTTTGGTATGCACATATATGCTAAGAATAGTTAGAGGTTCGTGTTTGGGAGGTTTGAGTTCATTTGATTACCTACAAGTTGGTTGTGGTATAATGGATTTACATATTGTTTAGAAAAAGGTAAACAATCTATGTCAAATGGAGGGATCATAGGTTGACTTAGCATGTTTTGTATGGGAGGTGGTGGTATTAGTTCAACAAAAATATGTACTATATGAACATTCTCACATAGAGGTACATTAGATGTCATGGAATGTGTAAGGGCTTGTTCCCTAAGCATGGTAATGCCATATTTTGAGGGTAATTTAGCACCACCTTGTGCAAGTTTGAGCAAATACAAATTAGGTTTTGCAACTAATAAAGCATCAAGTTCTCTAGTCATTTATGGATCTTGTTGCATTTCTAGGAGTTTTTATTAGTGAATTCTATAAATCCTTCTTGTTCATTTATGATGTCCTTTATAGTGATAAATTGATATTGTTTTTTTTGTTGGGGGTTTGATAGTCTCATGGGTTAAATGGTTCGTTAGAAATTCCAAGGGATGTTTTGGCAATACTCATGGGTGTCATAGCACTTGAACTACTTGTGTTTGATTCCACGATTCATTTGTGTTGAGATCTTGTTCTAGGAATAAAACTTGTGATGACCTTGTAAGACGTAAGTTTGGATGGTGTGTTTTGGATGAAATTTTTTCTTCAAAAATACATGCTAAGTGTAGTGTCCCTCCAGTTGCTATTGTTTGTTTCAGTTTGTTTCTATTTGGTTGATAATTGTTTTAGTTATTTTTTATTTTATGCTACTTTATTTTAGTTACGACACATATACTATGTTAGTTTTATGCTTTGTGATGATACATTGATGACATTTTTGATCATCTTATTACATTTGTATGGCAACCTTATGATGAACATTATGTGTGTTATGGTTTTATGTTGTTTCAGAGCATTAGTGTGTTTATGATGATGTATCTGATTTCTTTTATGATGTATTACTACATGTCAGTCTTGGTGAAGGAGACAGTGTAGCATTGCTCACTCGTGAGTACCTTGCTACGTTGTGACTCTCTTTCATGGTCTGATTGTCAATTTATGCAAATATGTTTGACAGTGTTGTTTTATGCAGTTTGTAGGTACTGGGCATTGACTCCACCTGCTTGTCAGGTTTGAGTGTGCCATGACCTGATGGAAACATGTTGTTTTGGAGATAATGGCAGGTCCTTCTTTGGCCATCATTCCCTTATAGGACGATTATTCGTTTGTCACCCATTATTGTTTGTCATCTGGTTATGTCATGTCATTCGTGTTTTATCATGATTGAAAATTAATTGATTAATTAGTTAAATGGTGTATTTGATAAGTTATTTGATTTTAGTGCAATTCTATTGTAATGTTAAATTAAAATTATTATGTTTAGATAATTTAATAATTTAATTTTGATTGTTGTTTTAAAAGGTTTGATTAATTGAATTAATTAAATAGGATATTTAAATAAATGTGATTATTAATTTTGAATAATAGATATTTATTAATTCTAATGTGCAAATTTAAATGTTTGAAAAGTAGATAATATTAAATAGTTTGTTTTCAACAGATTATGAATAAATATCTGGAGTCTTGACTCGGAGTCTGAAAGTGTTATCTTGTGTAATTGTGTAATTAGAACTGTCTGATCAATCTTGTTTTCATGCTAATAGTTAGTTAAGTTATATGTTTATGAGTTAATTGAAAATGAATTAAAAAGCTTTGGGGTTATGCAAAAAAAAGGGTGTACGGAGATTTTATTTTGGTTCTAGAAAAGAGCAAATTTTAAAGGAAGTGGATTTCTGAGAATGGAGAAATGGATTTGGGGTTGTAACAAAAGATCGTCTTTCTCACTATCTCCATCAGTGAGCATTGGACTTCAAGTTGGTTATTGAATTTCTTCGTATGTATTTCAAAGTTAGTATTGTAAATTTTCTCACCATGTATTAGCATATTTTATCTATCATTGTGTATGTCGTCTCTTCTGCCATGCCTTCATTTTCTTGTTGCATTTTAGATTACCATTTCTTGCATCTTTGTTTTCGATGGAGGGATTTAATGGATGCCCTTTTATCATGTGTTTCCCTAGGCTTGTTGTAGTCGATTTGGTTGGTTGGGTGGGTAATCTGAAGTCAATTCCCTAAATGATTCGTATATAAATTTGATGCTCAGAGTATATGTTGTGTCAACTATTTCAAAAGCTCATTTGAGGTAGAAAGGAATCATCCTTCAGTTGATTTAGATGGTATGCAATATGCATTTATACATTCATGTGTTTAGCGTCATATGTTCATACTTAATGTGGGTAAGTGCACCAATTTGTGACACAATTTAGGTGCCAAATTGAAAAAATGATCAAAAAAACCCCGAAATAAGGCCTTTGGCACACGCCAAATGTCTAAAAATACATTTGGCGTGCGCCAAATGTATTTCTAGACATAAAATGCAAAAGTCGGGTTTGGAACCCTCATTTTGTCTTCAATCCGTAGCTTGATAAGGAAGATTTCAAGTCTGCAACTCGTGCTTGCCAAATCTCCTCCATTGTTTGCATCCTTATCTTGCCACTTTCCATGAGAATGTCGCCAACACGTTGGAGAGGTCAAATATTGCAAAGAGGTGTGTATTTTTATTCTATTCATTTTGAATTTGATTTGGAATGCAACTTTAAATAGATTTTTATAATAAAACTTTGTTCTAATTCTCAGGGAATGAATCTCCACCTCAAAACATTGAGAATTCACAATCACCCCCTCATCAAGAGCCTCCTATACAAGAACAACCCAAAACCCCTGCATCAATTCATAGGCATCCTCAAGGAACACAAGAAAATATTCAAAATCAAATTGAAAACAATAAAAGAGACATTCAACAATTAATTGCAAGATTAACCGAGCATGCTGAAACCCACCCTTATAGGAGAGGGATTGCTAAATCATTGAAGTCAATTTTAACTCATGTAGGAGAAATGAGCAAGCAAATGAATTTTTTGTCTTGAACTAAGAGAGATGAGATGAGGCGATTTTATGCTAATGGTTTGTCATATGCAGATGTCAAAAAACTAAAAATTAGCAAAGCCGAGTTGTGTGCCCTATTTAAAGACCCAAAATCCAATGAACCTTTGTCCCATGCATGCAAGAGGTTCCCCATCCATTGGTGCCACCATGATTTAATTAGAAACAAATTTTGGGAGCGGTGGTGGATGGTATTTGACCAACCTCCATGCAATAACCATGAGGTGCCGCAATATTTTTTGAGGAAACTCTATTGCGAGTTTGTCCTCAATAAAATGCCAAACTATTTTGACATCTTAGACTTTCAGGGTAGAGGTGGGGGCTCCACACACGATAGATCTGTTGCACGACGTAATCCACAGTTGGCACCGAGAGCCTTGGGCAGACCCATGGTGGAGCATGTCATTGTTCCTTCCATTGTTAAGGATAATGTAGAGGTGGACACGATGAAGTCGATTGGCTCACTCACCCAGACCATTTTATAGTGTGTGAGTCCTCTAGTAGAGCCTGGTGTGGAGGAGACGTGTAGGCCTCGAGCTCCACCCCACCATTGTGGCGCTTGTGTTGTTGTTTGCACGTATGATTATCAGGGTGCTTGTGATGCAACTACACAGCCTATGTTATTTGTAGAGGCGATGGCTTTCACAAATGATATTATGAATGATACATTCGGAATTGACACTCAGGTAAAATTTAGCAAGTTATTTTAATGTTGTTTATTAAAATATATTTTGAAATTTAAGAATAACTAAATTAGTAGAATTTTGATATGATGAAATTTCAGGGTTGCACTGTTCATGAGGGATGCTCTATTCCTACAAACCCTTATACATTCTCGATGAGGAGTCCATAGGTATGCAACTAGTATAAAAGATATTATTATTGCATTTGAATAGTTGAATGTTATATTTGAATGTTTGTCTCATAACATGCTTCGGATTTCAAACAGTTTCTTGGTGCACCTTCTTCCTCCACACCTCGTGATTCATATCCTCAAACAACATACACTCAGGTAGCCTTTATTCATTAATAGGGTTGTAAATCTATGTTAGCTAGTTTTCATAATTTTGCGTATATACAAATCTAAAAAATTGATGAGAAACACAAACATTGCATTCAATTATTCCTTGATTGTGTCACATTATGTTCTCCTATATCAACATGATACCTAAGATATTGTTTCATTTTCAGCTATTGACAAGAGATAGCCCTGGTGATGTTGGTGGTACAATGGACCATGGAGTTGCTGCAGCAATAGCCAGTTCTGATCCATTGAGAGAGGTATGGAATAGATTAGTCGATTTGACATTATATTTTCTCATTTATGGTCTATTATAGAAAATTTTCACGATAATTTTATGTAGTTTAATTTATATCTTCATGGTTGCTATAGGTGGTTGTCACTCTAGATCGTGGACATGGTGATGCTTTAAATGTGCATGATGACTATATGTATGCGGTAAGTGATTATATTTTGTTATATGCCATTCCATAATTCAATTTATATGTTTTAACATCTTTACTTTTAATCGTATCAGTTGAAAGTCCAGAGTGAAGAGAGGAGGAGTAGCGAGCATGTTCAAAAGACAAGACAAGCAACAGTCACTCCATCTAGCCAAATTTCGAAGGCAGCACGGGATCTATTTGCTTCCCCTAGAGGGAAATGACTATGTATTAATGTTGTTTGTTGTATGCCTATGTGGCATTTTGGAACATATGTTTTGTACTATTGATATATATACGTGATATTTTGTCCAAATGGCTCCTTTGTACTAAGCCTATATGGTTTTTTTGGATATATTTATATACTTTTATCAATATATATCATTGTATAGCCTTTCGGATTTTTGATTAAAGAAACTCTTATTTTGCTACTGCCATTCTTGAATGATGTTATCATGTGTATCATGTAAGTTGTATGCTTGAATGTTGTAGGCATGGATTTTGTTCACATCTAATGCTTAATTAATTATCGTGGAATGCTCAATAAGCCCCATCTAAAGCATATTGGATAAGTAAGCTCCATTCGTGGTGGTTTGTATCCTTTGGAATGCTTCAATTACTTGTGCCTCACCGATGTAGAGGCAAGGAGGCTCAAACCTAATCAGTCTGACAAGTTGCCTTCAAGGGGCTCCTAACAAGATTAATACAACCTATTTTGAGCAATCTACACAACCTCAAAGCCCCATCAAACCAAACTCTTCATTCAACACCTTACCCAACAATCCACCCTTGTAGCACTTTGACGCAGAGCCAAGGTGGAGAAGACTCACAACAATGGAAATGTCAATTCTCAATCAAGAACTCTTCTTCATAATGAATCGGCCTAATAGGCATCAACCCACCCTCAAGGGTCTCAACTCCTCAACCTTGAAAATGAACAACAAGACTCCACCAAGGCCCTACAAAGACCATCAACATTCATACAATGACAATTGAATCAATTGAAACCAATCCCTAAGTCAGATTCATCAAGGTTTCCAAAACTCACATTTGTGACTGGTTATTCTTATAGTACTCAAAACTCAATTTTAGCCATATTTCTCCCAACCTTTCCAAAACACTAGAAAATTACAAGATGGATTGAGATACCCTTTTCAGGGCTACACAACATACCAAATAATAAGTGGTCTCTCTTTTGGACCGACATAGACTTTCAACACACCTAATTCAATTTTGGCTTCACAATTAGCCCTTTTTTTCCAAAGGGACCACTCTTCCAACTTTAGGTATCTATCCAAACACCTTGGATAGTCTTAGTTCATGGTGCTAAACCTCAAATTTTTTCATTAGTTTGTGTCTACAGAGCCTCTAACTCACAAAACCCAAGAAACCCTCCAAAACCTTCACAAAATCAAGGGTTTTAAAGAAACATACAACTCCAGACCTCTCTCAACACTTCCAAAGCCCCAAACACCTCAAAATACTTTTGCACAAACTCATCAGACCCTCACATAACCCTTACAGGCATTAATTCTTAAAAACCTCTCTTTGGTTCCTCACTTCCATGTTGGAAAACCCTTGTTCAATCTTAGAACAGTCACAAAAACACCACATAAGTATGACTCCTTATTCCAAAATGAGTTGACACACTTATTATAACATGTTTTCAATCAATCCACCAAGATACAGTAGCAAACAACAGGTGAATTAATTGTTACATCACAAATTTCCCCTCAAACCCTTGATTCAACAACATTGGGATAGTCACTGTTTGTGTTGGTTCTCTCTACAAATAAAGAGTTAAGACACCAAATAAAAAATAAATGAATTAGAAAAAATATAGACACATCCTCTAAAAATTTTAGACCATGAAGAACCTGTATGTTCCCGTACAACACTCAAAAAGATCAATAAAATAGTATTTTTCTAGAAAATTGCTCAAAATTGTGGTGTTTATTGTGTAAAATTATTAAAAAACTTCTTCCACTCTCTCATTCGAGCCTTGGTAAGGATTTTTAAATAATTTTCCAACAACCATATTCTCCTTAATTCCCATAACCAACCTTGGGATTAGTTGGTCCCTTAATTACATTTGTTTGTGTTAAAGTTGTTTTGTCAACATTTTACAACTTATATGATTTCTAATTGACTTCTAAGACACAAAACACCCTTTATTTGCATTATGTTTGATCTCTCAAAGCTTATTAGACAAAATAAACCTAAATACACTAGCATTTCCCTATTGATGTATTCAAATTAAAAAAAAATGATGATGTGGTGTAGGTGCTCCTGCACCAAACTCAAAACCCCGTCCAAGCCTAATTTCTCCCAACCTTTCCAAAACACTTGGCCATTTAAAGGTAGATTAAGATACCCTTTTCAAGGTTACACAACATATGCCAAAACCAATAGTAACTCTTTTGGACCAACATGAACTTTCATTACACCTCCCTCGCTCTAGGCTTCACAATTAGGCCTAATTTCCAAAGGAAACCCCTCACAAACTCACCTCCAAACCAAGGAAACTTGAAACAGTCTTAGGGATGCTCACCAAACTCAGGATTCTCCCATTTTAAGAGCCCCAAGAACTTGTTCTATTCCTCTACTCACAAACCATCCTAAACCTTCACAAAAAGAAGGGTTTTAAAGAAACTCATAACTCTAGACCTCCCCCAATCCTTCCAAAGGTGAAAACACCCCACAATACCTCTGCCCTAACTTAAAGGACACTCACAATCCCATTCCTTTCAGTATTTCTCAGATTTAGTACTTGAGTTCCTTACTTTCATGGTGGAAACACCCCTGAACAGCATT
Source organism: Sequoiadendron giganteum (assembly GCA_007115665.2). Lineage (NCBI taxonomy): Eukaryota > Viridiplantae > Streptophyta > Pinopsida > Cupressales > Cupressaceae > Sequoiadendron > Sequoiadendron giganteum. Next base: position 409,499,882 of record CM021109.1, read on the forward strand.
AGAACTTCACACCCCACTGATTTTATTCATTCTCTTGGCCTCCAAAGTATTCATACACCAAAATAATCATGGTATAGGCCAATCCACCGAGCAACAGGGTCAGAACAGTAGGTGGATTGGCTAATGTGTCATGGTGTTGCCCTCTAAACCTCTAACACAGAAAACAGAGCAGTAACCAAGTTTATTGATCCCACACACACCAACGGTGGATTTAAACCTTCAGAACATATGCAAAGAGAGTAAAAAAATATGCAATCAAGTATCCAAAGCCTCAAGTCATGATAGACTTGTATGGGCCTGTGCAAGGCAAAAAAAATTCAGGAAAACAAAGAAAACCAGTGATCAGCGTTTTCAAGTATATTTTGTTATTAGAAATTGAACAAAATCAACCCTCAACTTGGGGTATTACAGAAATATATCTTGATACCACCTTCCAATTACCCCTTGAGCTGATCAACCACCATAACCACCCTTTGTTAGACTTCTAAGATGGCAATTTGCTAGTTTTTCTCTTAATTACCATTCATTCACAACTTGATTTTGCAAATACCACCTAATTGACCTATTAAGCCTTTTAAATACAATTACAAGGTATTTACATAGCATATATAAATATAGAGAGCAAATACAATAAATATTTTAACTAATGAATGGTAAAAAATGGACTTTTGTAGTTTATATTCCTGTCATTGATTACATTGCATGGCACATCTTTCAAAGTCAAAGCATTACTTCACTTTGCATAACTAATAAGTAGATGTTGATAGATGTTGAAAATTTAATTACAATATAGTTTGAACAAAGTCAACCCAAGCAGTTATGCAATTTCTTCACATTGCATAACTAATAACTAGGAGCAGCTGCCAATTGCATTTTCTTATCATGGCATTCTATGAGACCAAATTTCTTTGAGATATTTTTTCAAATAGTTTCCTGCCTTGTCTATGTTACCACATTTTTCATACATGTCTACCAAAGCATCTTCTCAAACAGTTCACTGCCTTGTTGCTATGGCTAAAAGCCTAAAACAAGTGATTTTGAACAAGCTATGGATGCTTCGAAAAATATATCAAAAGCATAATAGTAAGCAATAGCATAGAGAAGGCAGTGAACTGTTTGAAAAAATGCATCAAAAAAATTGCTTTGAAATGATAAATTTAGTTGTGCTTTCACTCTTCTTTAACATTGTATATCTGCTCCTTTTTATAACAAGAGATAAAAAAAAGTAAAAAATTGTATAACAAGAGATAAAAACTATCTTTTTTGAAATCGAAAGGCATTTCCATAGCATAGAGATATAGAGAGAAAATAAAATAAAGAGTTTAACTAATGAAATGTAGAAAATAGATTTGTGTAGTTTTTATTCATGCATTGCACATCTTTCAAACTCAAAGCATCACTTCACATTGCATAACGAATAACTAGATGCTGATAGATGACAAAATTTCAATTACAATATAGCTTTTGACAAAGTCAACCTAAGCAGTTATGCAATTACTTCACATTGCATAACTAATAACTAGGAGCAGCTGCCAATTGCTTTAGCTTGTCATGGCATTCCATGAGACCACATTTCTTTGAGGCATTTTTTCAAATAGTTCATTCCCTTGTCTATGCTACGACATTTTTCATATATGTCTACCAAAGCATTTTATCAAATAGTTCATTGCCTTCTTGCTATGGCTAAAAGCCTAAAATAGATGCTTTCGAACAAGCTATGGATGCTTGGAAAAAATCTAGGAAAGCATAATAGTAATCAATAGCATAGACAAGTCTTTGAAATTTTTCAAAAAATGCCTCAAAGAAAAGTGGTCTCATGGTGATGGAATGCCATGACAAGCCATAGACAAGGCAGTGAATTGTTTGATAATATGCCTCAACTACTTGCATTTGACAACTTTTTCTTTGAGTGAAAATTCGCAACCATAGGAAAAAGCCTCTGAGATAGCGAAAATCGAGCAAGGTTATTGTAGAGGGGGCCAACGTGATCCCATAGGATCAAACGAGAAGTTTCTAAGCATCATGGTGTCTAAGTAATAGCATGCTAAATTTCGCAGCCATTTTGTACTTTGGACCCTTAAGGGATCGATCCGGTTGAACGTAGCTCGGAGCGATTCCACATGTTTAGGTGTGAAAGAGGACCATTCCTAGCATAAACGTACCCACCCGAACGCGTTGGAACAGTTTGTTTGGTCACACGAGCTGCAAAACGAAAGTTGCACCACTTTGCAACTTTCAACTACTTGCATTTGACAACTTTTTCCTCGAGTGAAAATTCACCACCATAGGAAAAAGCCTCCGAGATAGTGAAAACCGAGAAAGGTTATGTAGAGGGGCCCAACATGAACTCATAGGTTTAGACGAGAAGTTTCTAAGCATCACGGTGTCTGAGTAATAGCATGCTAAATTTCACAGCCATTTTGCACTTTGGACCCTTAAGGGATCAATCCGGTTGAACGTAGCTTGGAGCGATTCCGCATGTTTAGATGTGAAAGAGGACCATTCCTAGCGTAAACGTACCCACCCAGACATGATGGAACAGTTTGTTTGGTCACACAAGCTGCAGAACGAAAGTTGCACCACTTTGCAACTTTCAACTACTTGCATTTGACAACTTTTTCCTTGAGTGAAAATTCACCACCATAGGAAAAAGCCTTCGAGATAGCAAAAATCGAGAAAGGTTATTGTAGAGGGGCCCAACATGAACTCGTAGGTTCAGACGAGAAGTTCTAAGTGTCACGATGTCCGAGTAATAGCATGCTGAATTTCACAACCATTTTACATTTTGGACCCTTAAGGGATCGATCTGGTTGAATGTAGCTCGGAGCGATTCCGTGTGTTTAGGTGTGAAAGAGGACCATTCCTAGCATAAACGTACCCACCCGGATGCATTGGAACAGTTTTTTTGGTCACCCGAGCTACAGAACGAAAGTTGCACCACCGTGCAACTTTCAACTACTTGCATTTGACAACTTTTTCCTCGAGTGAAAATTCACCACCATAGGAAAAAGCCTCCGAGATAGTGAAAACCGAGAAAGGTTATTGTAGAGGGGCCCAACATGAACTCATAGATTTAGACGAGAAGTTTCTAAGCATCACAGTGTCCAAGTAATAGCATGTTGAATTTCGCAGCCATTTTGCACTTTGGACCCTTAAGGGATCGATCCGATTGAACGTAGCTCGAAGCAATTCCGCGTGTTTAGGTGTGAAAGAGGACCATTCCTAGCGTAAACCTACCCACCCAGACACGTTGGAATAGTTTGTTTGGTCACACAAGCTGCAGAATGAAAGTTGCACCACTTTGCAACTTTCAACTACTTGCATTTGACAACTTTTTCCTCGAGTGAAAATTCACCACCATAGGAAAAAGCCTCTGAGATAGCGAAAACCGAGAAAGGTTATTGTAGAGGGGCCCAACATGAACTCGTACGTTTAGACGAGAAGTTTCTAAGCATCAAGGTGTCTGAGTAATAGCATGCTGAATTTTGCAGCCATTTTGCACTTTGGACCCTTAAGGGATCGATCCTGTTGAACGTAGCTTGGAGCGATTCCGCGTGTTTAGGTGTGAAAGGGACCATTCCTAGCATAAATGTACCCACCTGAATGTGTTGGAACAATTTTTTTGGTCACATGAGCTGCAGAACAAAAGTTGCACCACTTTGCAACTTTCAACTACTTGCATTTGACAACTTTTTCCTCGAGTGAAAATTTGCCACCATAGGAAAAAGCCTCCAAAATAGCGTAAATCGAGAAAGGTTATTGTAGAGGGGCCCAACATGAACTCATAGGTTCAGACAAGAAGTTTCTAAGCATCACGGTGTCCGAGTAATAGCATGCTGAATTTTGTAGCCATTTTGCACTTTGGACCCTTAAGGGATCGATCTGGTTGAACGTAGCTCGGAGTGATTCCGCATGTTTAGGTGTGAAAGACGACCATTCCTAGTGTAAACGTATCCACCCGAATGCGTTGGAATAGTTTGTTTGGTCACACGAGCTACAAAACGAAAGTTGCATCACTTTGCAACTTTCAACTACTTGCATTTAACAATTTTTTCCTCGAGTGAAAATTCGCCACCATAGCAAAAAGCCTCCGAGATAGAGAAAACCGAGAAAGGTTATTGTAGAGGGGCCCAATGTGAACTCATAGGTTCAGATAGATATTTTATAATCACCATGATTTACGAGTAATACCCTGTCAAATATTGTTGCCCTTTTGCACTTTGCACCCTTAAGGGATCGAGTCGATTGAACCATAGTAGTTGTTTTGTTGAATGTCATACCCTAAGGTATGTTAGAGATGACCTAGGTTGCATTGATTTCTCTGAGGAATACGCTGCCCCTACCTTGTCACTTCATCAAAGGACAATAGATTTAAAGGAAGTTTATTCATTAAGACAAGCATCATGAATGTATGAACACAAGGGAACTGTGAAGGGTCACTATACATGGCAATGTGCGAATGAAAAGGATAGATTATAAATGAGTAGTGATCAATTGTTAAGTATAGTGAGTATGATTATAAAGTGCTTGACAATCAATTCACTCACCACAGTCAATGTCCTATGACTGTCACATCTATGTCAGTCAGTGTCTAAAGACTCCAAGAGCTATGGTTGTGTATGCAGCAATAGGTCCTTATGAATGTGGATTCTTCAAAAAATACAGTAAGTCAATGACAAATATTACAATAGTGATGGAAGAACATCTTGAAAATCCTCCCATTTGTCAATACTTGTAGCAATACATGCAGGGAAATAATCCTCCCATTTCCAACACAAATCATGAAATATATTGTACTTGAGAAAAGGACAAAAGGAGTTGTTGCCCAGTTTCTTTTTTCCATTCCACCTCAGCTGGCCCAACTATTTGCATTCCAAAATGGTTCAAAACATGTACATCACCTGCTCCATATGAAACACATGGGTAGTAGCCTCTCTGTGGTTGTGTAGTATCATAGGAATTCGGTCCACAAAAAACCTGCAAAAGCCTCTTAATCTTAGACATAGACTCACATAAAAATCATTAAAAGAGAAATGACTAAATCATGTCAGTCATACAGCTGACGAGACCTACTATCACCTTCATGCATGCTAGATAAGGAAGTCGATTGAAGGTCCTACAATGGTGATGTGCCCCTTCGCTACTTTACCATCTCTCGATGACCCTAAGTATAAATTTCAAATATATCACTGAGAGGATTAACATAAAATGTGTAACATATAACAATCCGATAAATCTAGGAGATGGAAAAGAAAGAGAAGATTGACAACCAGAAAATGCACCATCAACCGATGTTTCTCATACCACTGAACATTTGCACTAGCAACCGATGTTGTTCTTTTCTTATATACTTTGACAAACTTCAATATTACCTACAGTCACAATCAGAAAAGGATCAATGACAGTCGTAAATGCATATGACATCAAACAATAATCGTGAAAAAGCCTTATTGCAAGGTGTTGGTCCAAAAGAGTGATCAATAACATGGCTTTACAAATTCAATGTGCATACTTACAAATCAATCCAGGGAACCATCTGGGTCTGCTCTAGTCTTTATTGTGTCGAGTATTGCCTCGTGGTCAGACTCACACACTTTCCACAAGTTCTTGTTCACAGGTTTACCCTTATATTTGATCAAATGAACATTGGTGGCGATGACAAGGTTCGAATACTGAAGAATTTTCCAATGCGTGTCGAAGTCCTCAAACAACCAAACTGCAACATTCTTAACTGGATACCTTCGAAGCCATGTTCTAGTAACAACCATCGAACCTGTAGGATATTCTATGTTTTCTCCATCTATAATTGGGGACTCCAATTTCTTTTTGGCCTCGATACAACGGCACAGGTAATAATCTATACCCTCTTCATTGTCTTCATTTGCAATTACCGCATAAACGTGCCTTGCATTGATATGTTCATCTTGTTAGATTTATTTACTGAGCAACATAATAAAACTTGTAAGATATATTACCTAGTTCTAGTAGGTCTGATACATGATCAAAGTCAATGGATGATTGCATCTCCGTGATTTGTAGAGCCATCGGGAGCTGATAAGTGTCAAGTGGGGTTAGACTTCTTACAAACCATTCATCAACCCACTCTGTTGACTCGCAATCATTCCATGATTGAAGTGTACATGCATAACAAAAGCATGCCATCTTCCTTGTATGGATAGTCCATGTACCTACATTGGAGCTTCTAAAAGAGTGTAGCTCGCTCGATCCTATTAGTGTCCAACAATCCTCATATTTTGCACTGTTAGTATCATCTACTAAATGAAAAAATCTACAAACTAAATAATTACCTTCACTACCTGGACCCATTGAACCATTGCACCACTGGACAATTGATCTTTCATCTGTCAACTTTACATTATTTGTGTACTTTAACTCTTCTCGTGCTAGGGCTCTTTTGATACATGCACCTACTCCATCATGCTCCCCCTTTCCATGCCCAGCCTCTGAGAAGTTCCACATATGTTGAACACTACAAATCCTATGCATCCTGCTCAACCAGTAAAATATTCTAGCATTTTTGAATTGTGATGTACAATTATCTGACCATATGATATGTTGACTAAATGGTATGCCCCTGCTAGCTAGATCGGCATAGAACATATGAAAGCAACCTTGAACAAACTCTACAGAATGTGTGTGATCATCACTAATGTAAAAGTGATACTCCCTCAATACTTTCCTATTTTCCTCTGTACTATCATTTCCATGAATGAATGCTATATGTACAAATATAGAAACCTGCACAGAGTTGTAGTACTGTGATTGCACCTCGTTCTGTGGTTGTAGTGTGTAGTTCTCAGTGAAGTCGACAACTAAAACGATATGACGAAGTGGAAATGTGTCCTTGCATAACTTGAACTGTGAGTCCAACCATTGTGCTTTGTGTGTATGCATTGCATAATCATAAACCACCTGATCACAAAAAATTCCCATAAACTAATACACTAGAATCTTATCACTAACCAATTCACACTTCTTTGCTTCTTTCCCATCTTTTAGACTATATGCCACTATCGTATATTTGCCAAATTCCACAATTTTATCTCCAATTGTGTGTGTACTAGCCATGTGTTGGAAAATTGGCAAATGTTGCATGCCACCACAATGATCACATGTGCCATCCAAACATGATTTTTTGTAAAAAATTTGACCATCCTCTCTTTCACATAAAATGGAAGACAAAAATTTCCTTGACGATTTAGGTGGAGGCATTATGCTACATTCTTGCAAAACATTGTCAGTATGCTTATCTACACATATACGTCGATAAGCATCATAATGGTTAGAAAACTCAATATGAACCCTACAACAACAAGTAGTGCGTGTGTGATTTATTTTGACATAAAAAGGCTTTAGCATTTCAAAATACCTTTGACATATTTTAATTTCAAGAAAATTTTGTACAAAATCAGCAAAAAATTGGGTTTGAGTGGTATCCAAATAATGCATTGGATGTGGCTCAAAGTTTATACTACCAATTCTCCTTCTTACAACATCTCTTTGATTAGGAGATTTCCTTGTGTTATCCTTCCAATAATTCACAGTTAAAGATCTCAAGCCTTGAGCAATTCTTGTGTCTTTCCGTGGCACTCTACCCGAAAATGCCCATAACTCATTGCTATTTGGATCCTCCACTCTTTCACGCCTTCCTTTGGCTCTCATTAGAGATGATCTACTTATTTTCAAAGACTTACTTTCCTTTTTAAGGTTCACCTTGTTCCTTGTTTGACTGCTTAACAGTGTTGTTGTCATCACACGTCGTGTGGCACAACTATCCTTCGTGCGTGAGGTGGAACCCATGCTCTCGTATGCACTCATCAAGTTCCTTACAATGGAATTTTCATTTGAGTCATTCAAAACTCTTAGCCCAAGAGCCTTCATGGTGGGCCTAAATTTGAGTTGCCTCATCATTTCAACAAATAGTTGGCATCTTCCACCCTCACTTAGCTTTGCAAAAAACAAACTCCATATCCTTTCTGCATATCTTTGACATGTACATTTTGGAATCTTATTAGGCATCCATCTCAAAACATTGGAATCAATATCAATCAAAAATGTAGGTTTTCTATGTAAAACTCTAGGAGGAGTTCTCAAATGTAAATTTATATCAATATTGGGAAGGTCAACAACATCAGGGATAGATCGTGTACCTTCAATTGGAGGTGCAATTGATGACATACCTTGAGATTGACATGTAAACGATGTTGTACCTCCAACTTGAGATGTCGTTTGTGGAGTTCCTTCAAATAGAGATGTGTTTGCTGATGTACTTTCAAAACGCAATGTTTTTGATGGTGTGTCTTCAATTGGAGATGTGATTTCTGATGTACCTGGAAAACCACATGTTGTTGTCAATGTGTCTTCAACTGGAGATGTGCATTGAGCTTCACCTATGGTTGATGATGTGCCCCTAACTTCTATATTCATTCCTGTCCTTCCATGAACTTTCCTCATTCGTGCCCTTTTTTTTTCCAATTTGACATCTCTCTTAGATTGCACATAAGTTTGTGGCTGTATGGGCTGCAATTCCTTTGCTTCACAAGCTACATTTTTTGATTCTCTTCTCCTTGCATTTTTAACTGCACGCTCTTCTGGTGTCAGAGGCTTCGGTCGTTTCCTCGGCATGACCTTGAATGCTACATGTCCACAAACACACATAGAACAAAAGTAAGTAATGCATTTTACAAAAAAATTGATGCAGAGAGGGGTGGAAACCATTCAATACAGCAAATCAATGAGAATTAGAAACCTAGGGTATAAATTGTTGCCACCTAAATGAAAACTAGAGACTCTTGTGTTTATTTTTCTCAAAACCAAATTTTTGATTGTCAACAAAGTCATGAAGAATATGGATTCAAAGAAGGGTCTATGATGCTATATCTTCTCATTATTCACTATTTCTTTGGCAATGAGTTTTTCCAAATTAGATGAAAATTAAAAAATTCCAAATTAGTTGGAAAAAGAATGAAATACAGTGAATTCCACTAGCCATGCTAGAAATGGACTACTATGAGTAATGCAAATAGAATTCATAAGTAAATTTATGTTAAGTAAATGTCATGTTTTTTATTTTTTTTGTTCTTCAAACTCATAAAAATTGAACTTTTTTATGCAAATCCCATCTAATTCAATGTTGAATTCTAAGTCCAATTGTTATGATTAATAAAATCATTAAGGAAATTTAGTTTATATTGTCAAAAACAAATAAATATACTAAAGACAAACATTTCAATTTACCAAAATGAATATATTACCTCAGATAATGTAAAATGATGTAGAAACTTCAAAATATCTTCTTCTACATTGTCTACCATGCAGATTGGTGGTAAAAAGGTGATGGATCAAGCATAGATTGGTACAATATGAAGTCAACTGCATAAGAAAAAAAAGGCGTTTCTGACTCGGATAAAGCACTGAACCAGACAAACATAGGAGAATGTGGGCCTGAATCATGGGGTCAACCCTTATTTTTACCGTTTCAAGGTAAAACCCATTTGGCACTCGCCAAATATGTTCCTCTAAAAAGGAGAGACTTCAGAGAGAGGGAGTCAAAGTGGGAGAGAGGGGGTGGGAAGGAGAGACCTAAGAAAGTAGGGTGGGAGGTAAGTGAGGCCTGACAGAGAGGGATTGTGACATAAGTGAGGCTTAATCCCTCAACCCTTAAACCCTAATCCATAGAGACAGAGAGAGAGTGAGAGAGAGGGAGGGAGAGGGAGTGGGAGGGAGACACCCAAGAGAGAAGGAGAGGGAGACAAAGTGGGAGAGAGGGGGTGGGAAAGAGATACCTAAGAGAGTAGGAGAGAGAGGGAGTGAGAGATAGAGGGATGGGAGAGATACAAGGAGTGAGAGAGAGAGAGACTTGAGAGATAGAGAGGGGGTAGGAGGGAGAGGGAGTACTTGGGGGAGAGGGAGTACTCAAGATAGAGGGATTCGAGAGAGATGGAGGGGGTGGGGGGAGATACATGAGGTAGAGGGAGAGAGAGAGAGTGGGAGGGAGATATCTGAGAGAGGGAGAGAGAGAAAGGGAGAAAGACAGAGTGGGAGAAAGTGAGAGAGAGGGAGAGGGAGAGGGATGGGAGAGAGATAGAGGGAGTGAGTGAGTGAGTGACATACCTAATAGAGGGACTAGGGTAGAGAGTTAATTGGGTTTAAGGGTTTAAGTGTTGAGGGATTAGGGTACTAGTTTGAGGGTATTGGTTTGAATGTATAGGGTTTAAGGGAGATGGGAGAGAGATAGATGGATTGAGTGAGTGAGAGAGAGACCTAAGAGAGGGAGAGGGGGTGGCATGGAGAGACTTGAAAGAGAGAGACAGAGGGAGGGATTGGGAGAGAGACAGAGGGAGGGAGGGTTAAGGGTAGAGGGTAGAGGATTTAATGGTTTAGGGTTTAGGGTAGAGGGGGGAGAGATAGAGGGAGCGAGTGAGTGTGTGAGTGTATGAAAAAGAGAGACCTAAGATAGAGAGAGGGAGTGAGTGAGTGAGAGAGAGACCTAAGATTACATCTCTAGTTCTCTCTACCTAGTTGTCCCTCTATACCTATTTCTCTCTCCTTACCTCTCTACTCTCTATCTCACCACTCTCTCCATCTCACTCTCCCTCCTTCCCTCTCTCCCTCCTATCCATCCCTCTCTCCTTCCCTCTCTACCTACCTCTCACTCCACTACCTACCACTCTCTCCCTCACCCATCTTTCTCTCTTACTCTCTCCTTCCCTCTCTACTCTATATCTCTCCCCCCTTCCCTATCTAATCTATTTCTCTCTCTCCCCCTTCCTCTATCCCCTCATTTTCTCTCCTCTCACTCTCTCTCCCTCTCACACACACTCACCTCAATCTCCTCCTTTCCTCTCCCACCATCCCTCCACTCTCCACTTCTCTCTATCTATCATCTCTCTCTACATCTCCTTCCCTCTATATTTATCTTTATCTCCCCTCCCCCTCTCTTTACCCACTTCTCCCTCCATCACTATATCTCAACCGTGTCTCCTCTCTCTCTCTCTCTCTCTCTCACACACACACACACACACCTCTATCTCCTCCCTACTTGTCCGTCCCTCCCCTCTCTAATTATCTCTATCTCTCCTCTCTCTACATCTTCTACCCTCTCTACCTATATTTATCTCCCCTATCCCTTTTTTTACCTACCTCTCCCTTCATCACTTTGTATCTCACCTATGTTCCCCTACCTACCTAGGGTTGAGGTATTAAGGGTCAAGGGTTGATAATTGAGGGTTGAGGGTTTAATTTATAGGGTAGAGGGTAGAGGGTAGAGGGTTTAAGGGTCAAGGGATTAAGGGTTGAGGGTTGAGGGATTAGGGTATAGATTTTACTTGGGTTTAAGGGTTTAAGGTTTGAGGGTATAGGGTTGATGGTAGAGGGTATTGGGTTTAAAGTAGAGGGTATCGGGGTGAGGGTTGAGAGAGACTTGAGAGGGGGAGAGGGGGTAGCAGGGAGAGAATTGAGGGAGGGAGAGGGAGTGGGAGAGAGATAAAGAGTAGAGGGTAGAGGGTTTTAAGTGTTTAGGGTTTAGGGTTAAGGGTAGAGAGAGAGGTAGAGATGGGAAGAAGGTAGAGATATTGAGAGAGAGGAGGCAAGGAGGGAGAGAGAAATAGGTATAGAGGGACAAATAGGTAGAGCCTTAAACCCTAATCCCTCAACCCCCATACCCTCTTAATCCCTCAACCCTTCAACCCTAATCCCTTGACCCCTATACCCTCTTAATCCCTCAGGTTTTCAGGTTGCCATAAGGAGTATTCAGATTTTCACGTCCCAGTGCAGTTGCAAGCACATTCAGCAACATATGATAGTGAGCATGCCTATGAATGTTTTGTTGAATATCCCTTAGGTTTTTAGGTTGCCATAAGGAGTATTCAGATTTTCATATGATAGTAAGAATAATGAAATGCAGACTGATGAGATGAATATGAATCAGATTGAATACAATTATTTCTTGAAGGTTTTCAATGACAGTGCATATTGCAGGGTAGGTGGAATGGATAGTTTCCAAAGAAATCTGATGAGCTATATTCAGAACAAAGTTTATGACAGAGGAAAGTGCAAGTTTTTCTTTTTGAGGTGGCCTGGGGCCATCCCTAATGGTTTAATTTTTTAAACCAAAGCAGGTACAGAGGATTAAGGATTCCCATTGCATGGACAATTCTTAGCAATGCCTCTTTAAAAAATTATCTTCCATTCACAGTAGTTTAGGGTTTTCCGCTTCTCCATTTGCTCCATTTTCATATTATTCATCTTTTCATTCCCTCCATCTGTCATCACCTTCATTTTCCATGGCTTTGCTTGGTTTTCTCTACTAAAGATACTCTGGATTCTTGTAGTGGTTTGCAAAATCACTCATCATTTTCCATAAATTTCCATCAAAACCTTGAGGTATTTTATTTGTTCATGCCTTATATTTTCACTATCTTTCCCATAAAAGTCATTATCTGCCCTCACATATTCCCCCATTTTAATTCCATCTAGATAGTAAAGGAAAGTATAGGGTATAAATGAATAAAAATTTAATATTTTGATGAAAAATATTAAATTTAAATGGGAAAACGTTAGGGTTTTTTAATGAATTTTTTGAACTAGAGAGAGAGATAGAGGGAGGGAGGGTTAAGGGTATAGGGTAGAGGGTTTAGGGTTTAAGGGTTAAGGGTGTTAGAACTGAAATTTTCCACAAGAATTCCTAGGATTTTCCTATTATTTCCCATGAAAATCCATCAAAACCTTAAGATATTTTATTTATTCATGCCTTATATTTTCACTATCTTTCCCATAAAAGTCATTAACCGCCTTCTACACTTTTCCCCCATTTATTTTCTTATATTTCATTACCTTCTCATAAAAAATTTAGCTTTACTGCCATTCAAAAGGGCCAAAAAATAACTTGTAACCCTTACCACCCCTTTCATTTTCACTCTATAAGTCCTTACCGCTTTATCACGGCCTCCCACTAAGGGGCTTGTGGTATAGCGGTAGCAGTTTGAAACGGGCATGAAGTGTTTACCACGCTACCATGCGTGGTCAATTCATTGACCGCGGTAGCGCGATAAACCATTAGCAACCAATGAAGGCAGTGGCGAGCGGTTAAAGAAGGCAATCAAGGTCCCACCGTGGTACCACTAGTGGTCAAACCATAGACCGTGGTAGTGTAGTGGACAGTAAGTCTTCAATGATGCGGCAGTTAGGACATCTTACCGTGGTACCACAGAGGGTTATCTTAAAGACCACAGTGATCGCGGTAAACAGGAGGAAATGGCTAGTGGTCACACTGTAGTACCGTTACCATGAAAACGAAGACCGCGGTGCCTGTGGTAAACTGTTGGGAGAAGCGACTAATGGTTACCGTGGTATCGCCGATAGAAAATGCAAAGACCGCATTAGCGCAGTAAGCAACAATGGAGACTGCGATGGTCAACGTGGGGCCAGGTACCGCCATACCGCAAGTAGAAAAGTCAAAGCCCGCAGTAGAGCGGTAAACACAAGGGAAGCCTCGAGAAAAGAAATGTTAAGGGCGGTATAAGTAATAAAGTGAAAAATTAAAAGTTGAACTATAGTCTAAATATTTGATTTGTCGATAAAGGAAATATAATCAAATATTTTTACCATAAAATACAAATGGTCATAACCAGAAAATGAAGGGGCATGACTCTTCGATTATAATGTATAAATGATTTGAAAATCTATTGTAAAAAAAAAAAAAATTAGGATAGGATAAACTGTTGTAAGTACTATATTTTCAGAATGATGACATTCGAGGAGGCTATGTTGCATGTATGAATTTCAAGGAAGATAATGAAAAAATGTTAATCTGGTGATTTCATCCTGGCATCAATTGTTTGTTGAATTCTTGTGATTATCTAATTGTCTCCAATCTGATGTTTCCTGATTGTTTAAATTGAAGTATCAAGTATATATTTGATTTATCAGTACACATTGGTTGTTTCTGTGTGATTTGGTTCATTGGATTCTTTAAAGAAGAATTAAAACTCCCTTCAATCAATTACAGTAATCTAGGAATGTCATTTGGATCAGTAAGAAGAATCAGATAGTTAGATTTGATAAACTGCCTCAAATAGGGTTTATCAAGTACATTATTGCATGTTTATACCAGTTGTAAACTCATAATTATATTTCAAACAATTAGAGAACCTGCTAGATAGAGACCATTCATTAAAGGATTTCATCTGACTCCGTTTTACCCAACAAGGGATAAGGGTTTAGGGTTTAGGGTTTAGGGTTAAGGGTAGAGGGGAGAGAGATTGAGTGAGTGAGTGAGTGAATGAGTGAGAGACCTAAGAGAGAGAGAGAGGGGGTAGTGGAGGGAGAGTCTTGAGAGAGAGAGGGGGATAATGGAGAGTCTATATATCTCCCCTCCCTCTCTCTCTCAAGTCTCTCCCTCCTACCCCCTCTCCCTCTCTCAATTCTCTCTCTCTCTCAATCACTCCCTCTATCTCTATCCCCTCTATCCTTAACTCTAAACCCTTAACCCTTAAACATTGAACCCTCTACCCTTAACAATCCCACCCTCTTTCTTTCTCCCAAGTCTCTCTCTCCTACCACCTCTCCCTCTCTTAGGTCTCTCTCACTCACTCACTGACTCCCTCTATCTTTCTCCCCTCTACCCTTAACCCTTAATCCTTTATCCTTAACCCTTAAAACCTAAACCATTAAACCCTTTTACCCTCTACCCTTAACCCTAAACCCTAAACCCTTAACCCTTAAACCCTAAACCCTCTACCCTATACCCTTAACCCTCCCTCCCTCTATCTCTCTCCAACACCCTCCATTCCTCTCTCTCTCTCTCAACCCTCTCCCTCCTACCCCCTCTCCCCCTATCCCTCTCTTAGGTCTCTTTCTCAGTCACTCCCTCTATATCTCTCTCCTCTACCCTTAAGCCTAAACCCTAAACCTTTAAACCTTAAACCCTTTTACCCTCTACCATCTACCCTTAACCATGCCTCCCTCTATCTCTCTCCCACTACCTCCCTCTCTCTCTCAATTATCTCCCTCCTAACCCCTCTCCCTCTTTCAGGTAGAGGGTAGAGGGGAGAGACAAAGGAAGTGACTAAGAGAGAGATAATTGAGAGAGGGAGAGGGTTGAGAGAGAGAGAGATATGGAGGGAGTGGGAGAGAGATGGGAGAGAGATAGAGGGAGGGAGGGTAGAAGGTTTAAGGGTTTAGGGTTTAGGGTTAAGGGTAGAGGGGAGAGAGAGATGGAGTGAGTGAGAGAGAGACCTAAGAGAGGGAGAGGGGGTAGGAAGGAGAGTCTTGAGAGAGAGAGGGAGGGAGGGAGGAAGTAGGAGAGAGATAGAGGGTAGAGCATAGATGGTTTAAGGGTATATGGCTAAGGGTAGATGGAAGAGACATAGGAGTGAGTGAGTGAGAGAGAGAGACTTGAGAGAGGTAGAGGGTGTAGGAGGGAGATGGTTGAGAGAGAGAGAGGGTAGAGGGTTTAAGGGTTAAGGGTTTAGGGTTAAGGGTAGAGGGGGGAGAGATAGAGGGAGTGACTTAGAAAGAGAGACTTGAGAGAGGGAGATGGGGTAGGAGGGAGAGACTTGAGAGAGAG